>JADLZN010002847.1:0-178491 GCA_018155175.1 Sinocyclocheilus anophthalmus
AGGGTTATGATAGAGAAAATATTAAATAAATGTAATGTTATTATATATTACAAAGAGATTTATAAGAATATCCAAAATGCATTACGTATTATTATTAAAATTATAATATTATTATTTTATTATTTTCCCTGTTATTACCATTATAACCCCCCCCCCCCCCCCCCCCCCCCCCCCCCGATCCAAGTTAGGGTCCCCATGATTTGTCCATTGTCCGACGGATTATAAAGATATTTGCAATATATACAAGACTACCCTAACATTTCTTATTCATTTAACTGTTGTATAAAATCATTTCCAAATTTTCACTCATTCGTGACTCGTGTGATAACTTTATGAGACAAAAGCTCATTCAGGGGCATTTTTTTCCCCTATATCTAGAATTGTAAGGGCTGTACTTGTCATCTTCGCGCTCTTGCAAACTGGATGCTCCGACTTGCCGTAGAGTCCTTGTAGCCATGAGAGGTGTGTCCATGTAGATGAGCAATTAATCTGCATCTTAAGTGGCCTGTGGCGTTAATTTAACGTCGGTCGGCGTGTGGCGCTATTTTAACGCGTGGTGGCGTCTGCCGTTAACTTATCGCCTGGTGGCGTTATGAAAACGGCGTTTTAATATTGATACGGCGGTGAAAAGCACGCGAATTATGACCCATATGGCTTTCCATAATTTATATGCTCCACATGTAAGATACATTTTCCTGTGGAACTACTGTGAACGGAGCAGCTGTGTGATGCATGTACTTAACCTACATGCATGTAAATAATTAAAGTGCATATACTGTATTAGAAATGCATCGCATATAATTATTTAAATCGTAGCGGTTGTGAATTCACAGTTATGCTTAATAATGATTTTTAAATGGGTTTAATATATCATGCAGCCTTGGAAAACCGGCTAATAATGTGTTTTATACATTCTCGTCTGTGAAATACAGGGGCGCTGGAAGATGTTTTCGGTTGGGGTTGCTGTGTGTGTCCGTGTTTGGGGTTGTGGGGCTGGTTCACTTACGTGCGTTTTTGTGAGTTTTTGTTTGGATGGGCATTTAAAAAAATCTGAAATCCGCTTTTGCGCCATTATCTCCTTGTATTCAAGTTAATCTTGTTTTCGCATTCTGTACAGTTCATGTCTGATACCACACGCCAGCGTCACGTGTTCATGAGGATTAGGCTAATCATCCCATATAGAAAACGCTCCGGTTACTATCGTAACCTCGGTTCCCTGAGAGCGGGAACCAGACATCACGGAGATATTTCTCCGTTCTGGGAACTCCTTCCCGTTCCAACCTGTCCTGAATCCTATTGGCTCCCGCCAGTCAAAGACTGGCCATTGACGCGAATAGGTCAAACCGCAGCAAAACTGGACGAAATCTCAAGCGGCAGTGAGTAAGAATGGCGGTGCATTACGTCGAATCGGATACTGAACGCGCTCTAGCTGATCGAGTATCGAACACAGGCGACCACCGTGGATGTCTCTTTCCCGCTCTCATGGAACCGAGGTTACATGTACCGGAGCGTTCCCTCTCGGCTTGCCACGAGACATCACGGAGATATTTCTCCGTTATGGGAACGATATTCAATCCCGCCGTGAGAGAGGCTACGAGCAGCCTGTACAAGTTACACTCAGCGAAGATAGAACACACACCATTCCCAACCAATAGCGACGCTTGTTAGGCGGGCTAGCAGCTGATAGGTGGAGATAAGCCAATGAGCGTCTAAAGCCCAGGTATACGAAATTTGCATATCTGGTAATTTAATAATGTTGGCTGTGCTGAGAACAGGGCAGAAGCAACAACATTGTTGTCAGGGGCTGCACAGAGATAGCGGTGTTAACAGCATAATACATAACATGATAATCGAGGCAGCAATACACGAATAGAGGTAGCATAAACGTGAATAAGTCACTCACCGACAGCACTCGGGAGGCTAAGGACTGAACGTACAGCTTGTAAAACCTGGCGAAGGTATTCTAAGAAGACCAGCCAGCTGCAAGGCATATATCCTGAATAGACATACCACTTGACCACGCCCAGGAGGAGGCGATAGCCCTTGTTGAGTGGGCCCTAAAAAAAAAAAACTAATGTGAAATGGGGAATTCCCAACCTTGGCTCGTATATACAGCCGTGAGAGCGTCGTCCACCATTCCAGAGGGAAAGTCTCTGTTTTGACCAGGCCACGGCCCTTCGCACGGAACCCACCTTAGCACCGAAAGCTGGTCATATTTCCGAAGTTTTCCGAACGGTGGGTCACTGAAATCCTCAAAGCCCTGACATGCAACACCGCAGTCGGAGCGTCCCGCATCACGCGCGTCGAGTGACTCAGACTACAGTGCAATACAGCCAAACATCGGCGCTCTGAAGGGGGTGATATTGATTAGGCACGTAGCCCGGCCGATCGGCCGTAGAGTGCCGCTGCAGTTCCCGGTCCAAAGCAGAATACATTCCACTGTCCACAGAAAACGCAATTTGTAAATCCCTATGCGCTTAGCCGAGGCGAGGGCAAGAAGAAGTCCAGTTTGATGGATAGCTCCTTCATATCACGGTGCTAACGGCTCGAATGGTGGCTGTGAAAGACCTTCACCACCTCCTCTAGGTCCCAGGGCGGGACTGAAGGCGGACGTGGGGGATGCAATCTTCTCGCTCCCTTAAGAAAACTCACCACCAGCGCGTGCCTACCGATTGATTGCCCGCCCAGCGGGGAATGAAACGAGGCAGTAGCGGCCACATAGACTTTCAGTGTTGGTGGCAGAGATCCACTATCCAGTCTGTGCTGTAGAAAACGCAGCACATCCGACACGGAGCAAGCAGCCGGGTCGATATGAACATCATGGCACCATTTCACAAACACTCCCCTTTTCAGAGCATACAAACGCCTCGTGGAGGGCGCCCGTGCCTCCGAGAGCGTGTCGAGCACACGAGAATGCAGAGCGTTCAGCTCCTCTGATATCCCCGAAGCAGCCACACATGAAGGCTCCATAACTCCGGGTTCGGGTGCCACACCGAGCCGCTCGCTTGAGACAGCAGATCCTTCCTGATGGGGATCGGCCAGGCCGGCGCCACCAGCAGCTTTGTCAGGTCCAGGAACCAAGGCTGGTTCCGCCAGTTCGGGGCGATGAGTATCACCGAAGCCCCCTCCTCCCTGATCTTGCATAACACCAGTGGCAATATCTTGATTGGAGGAAACGCGTACAGCCTTGCTGCTGGCCAGTGCGATGTCAGAGCGTCCCCTTCCAGTTGGGAGTGAGACAGGGAGAAGAACAGCGGGCAGTGCGCATTCTCGCTCGTGGCGAACAGATCCACCTCCGCTCTCCCGTAGCGGGTCCAAATCATCCGAACCGACTCGGGGTTCAACCTCCACTCTCCTTGAGGAATCCCCTTCCTCGAAAGCATGTCCGCCCCGCGGTTCAGGAGACCGGGGATGTGCGCTGCTCTGATGGAGAGAAAGTGACGGTCCGCCCATAGCAGGAGATTCTCTGCTTGCTTGTACAAAGCCCTGGAACGTATGCCTCCTTGGTGATTTATGTACGAGACCACAGACATGTTGTCGGTGCGAATCAGTACCTGTCGCTGTTCCAGCTGCGGCCGTAAATCCTTTAGATCTAAGAACACTGCTTCCAGCTCCAAGCGGTTTATGTGCCACCGGCTCTGGGGTTCTGACCACAGCCCCGAAGCTGGCATGCCCTCGCACACTGCTCCCCAGCTGCGAGTCGATGCGTCCGTCGTGACCACAACGCGTGACGTCACCAAGCCCAGGGGAACCCCCCGGCTGAAGAGATCTGGGTTGTGCCACAACCTCAGAGTTTCGATGCAGCCGCGGGAGACCGCAATGCGCAAACGGCCCAAAGTCCACGCCATCCAAGGGACTCGAGATTTCAAACATAATTGCAGGGGACGCATGTGTAGTAAGCCCAGATGACATACCGCTGAAGCAGACGACATGAGTCCCAGGAGCCTCTGAAATTCCTTCAAGTGAACAGAGCTGCCCAGTCTGAAATGGCGCAGGGAAGACAAAATGGCCGCCGAGCGCTCCCGAGAGAGGCGGGCTCTCATCTCCACCGAGTCGAAGCACACTCCCAGATATGTTATAGACCGACTCGGGGCGAGAATGCTCTTCTGCGTGTTGACACATAGCCCTAGGGACTCCAAGTGACGAAGCAGCGTGTCTATATGGCTGACTAGCATGTCTCGTCAGTGAGCTAAAATCAGCCAATCGTCCAGTTAGTTGAGAACGCGCATCCCGCTCGCTCTGAGATGGGAAAGTGCTGCATCCATGCACTTTTGAGAAAGTGCGGGGGGCCAAAGCCAGCCTGAACGGGAGAACAGAGTATTGGTACGTTGTGCCCTCGAAAGCAAACCTCAGAAAGCGTCTGTGATGCGGTGCTATCTGAATGTGAAAGTACGCGTCCTTTAAATCCACGGACGCAAACCAGTCCCCGGGCGAATTTGCGCCAGGATTTGTTTCAGCGTTATCATCCTGAACGGACGCTTGCAAAGCGCTCTGTTGATGGGCCTGAGATCTAGAATCGGGCGGAGTCCCCCGTCTCTTTTGGGTACCACGAAATAGCGGCTGTAAAACCCGCTCTCCAGCTCGCTGGGAGGGACTCGTTCTATCGCTCCTTTTTCGAGCAGACTGCATACCTCTTGTCTCAGAAACGGGGCATTTCGAGGCAATGTTAGAGACAGCACCACGCCATTGAAACAGGGTGGTCTGCGTCTGAATTGAAGGGTATACCCACGCTCTATCACACCGAGTAGCCAGCGCAAGATTCCCGGAATAACTTCCCATGTGCTCAGTAACTGACATAGTGGCTTTTGCGGCTTGGTCGTTGGATGCGCCGGCGAGTGTGTGGGCGGCGGCTCTGCACTGCTCTGAGGCGGGGCGAGCGGCACCGCACTGACTGAGTGAGGAGGAAATAGCTCTTTCTGTGAGAATGTATGCATTTTTATTGAATGAACATCCCACACACAAACATTTGAAACCCTGAACTTGTGGCGCTTGGGAGCCGGGCCGCTCACGCATTCTCCTCCTCTCTTCAGACCGTCAGGACGATGGCTTAGCCGGCGGCGGCGGGCGAGAGTCACGTTGCGGTCTCCTCCGCTGGCCGTGGCGTTTCCTCCCGGTACCCCACGCCTTCCTGCGGAAATCCGTCTCCTGGCGAGGAGCAGTAACGTTAGCCGTAACCGCTGCGGATGTTGGCCTGGGGTTATCTCTCCGCTGGTAAGAGCCAGGTGCCGACGAGGATCTGGATCTCACCATCTGCTGCTGGAAAGTGCACCTCGGCATCACGTGACTCATGTCTTTGGCGCGCTTTTGAGCCTCCGCGACGTGCTCAATAATGGACTCCACGGCATCACCGAAGAGGCCGGTGGGAGTCACAGGAGCGTTCAGCAGCACTTTACGGTCAACATCCTTGAGGTTAGCTAGGTTCAACCAAAGGTGCCTCTGAAGGACGATCATAAAACCCATGGCCTTACCCACAGCTTGGGCCGCTCGCTTCGTCGCCATCAGCGCAAAGTCTGTTGCCGCGCACAGATCCTTAATGACCTCCGCAGTGAGGGCTCCGCCCTCTGCCGCCTTCAGGAGCTTCGCCTGGAAAACCTGCAGCACCGCCATGGTGTGCATCGCGGAAGCCGCCTCGCCATCAGACGTATATGCTTTATTGGCAAGGTGGGCGGTGGTCGTGCACGGCTTTGAGGGGAGGCTGATGTTTGAGCCTAGGGTCTTGGCTGCTGCAGGACATAGGTGCGCAGCGACGGTCTCCTCGACTGGGGGAGAGCGCACGTACCCGTGGGCCTCCGCCCCATCCACGTGGGTAAAAATGGCCTGTGTGGCAGAGTGAACGCGCGCTGTTTGGGGCGCAGACCATGTTTTCACCAGCTGTTCATGTACGTCAGGGAAGAAGGGGACCGACGTCCTCGTGTCAGCTTTCCGGGTGGACCTGAAATATCAGGAGTCAAGCTTACTCCTGGCAGGTTTCTCTGGTGTACTCCAGGTAAGCTCCAACTCCTGGAAAGCCTTCGACAGAACCCTCATTAGCTCCTCCTGGAGGTCTGGGGGCCCCAAGCTGTCCGGTTGATCGGACTCCGATCCCGCCCAATCCGCCCTCTCCGAGGCCGAGATGGACATCGAGTCATCCCCCTCCTCCTGGCTAAAGGATACAAACTCCGCGACGTTGGAAGGAGGGCGGAAGCAGTCCTCGGGGAGTAAGACCGGGGAACGGGGTGACCGTTGGTGTTGGTGGAGCGACAAGACGACGCTCCCGTCACCGGGAGGGCCCACCAGCTGCACGCTGGCGGCAGTGGGCCTCATCCCGAATAGGCCGCGAGTCACATCGCGGCGGGTCCGGAGCACGCGGTCCGGAAGGTCCGTGCAATGCCCGCAGTTGGACTCGTCCATCGCCGCCTCGGCGTGGGCCAGGCCCAAGCAGGCAACGCAGTAGTCGTGCTGATACGGCGGCTCTATCGGTCCCGCGCAGATCTTGCAGATTGTTGCCATAGTGAATTCAACAGGTGAAGTAGAAGATTCTGACGTAATTGTCGCGTGCACCGCATTTTATACTGCCGCTTGAGCTCGTCAGTATTTGCATGCGGTTTGCATACTTCACGTCAATTGGCCAGTCATTTGACTGGCGGGAGCCTAGGAGCTTCAGGACAGGTTTGGAAGGGAGGTGGAGTTTGCCCAAACGGGAGAAATATCTTCTGTGATTTCTCGAGGGGGGGGGGTGAAAGCTCGCGATTGAACCCCCCCCCCCCCCCCTCAAAGTACAATTCTCATGTTTAAACATGGGTTTATTATAGCCCACTTACAATTTACATTTCAGAGATCATTACAAATAAATTATTAAATGCTAAAACTGAATAAATTTAAATGAACAAACTTGGCATTGCATTTGCAACCATGTGAAAACAGGGGGTACTGCAGCCCCTTCAGCACCCCTACTTCCCGCGTCCCTGAAAGGACCCACTTCCGGTATTTTGCCGGTTAGTCGACGTGAGAAAAATGAAGTCGAGGATTTAAAAAAATAAATAAAATCTAATAGTTGAATAAAATCGACGAATCGCGACAGCCCTAATTGCATGTGTACTTGAAACAACAGTACAATCCACACAGCCTCGTTTTCATTCCTTTCAAAAATTAAATATGGTGCAAATGAACGTGACCAAATAAAGAGACTTACTGTAAATGACATGTGAAACAGGCCTTACTGCAAATATTTATTAAAATAGAAGCTTTTAGGTTTAGTTATCATGTGTGAAGAATCTTTGAAGAATATAATTGAAGCATTAAGAAATGTTCCTTTTTCAGTAATTATACTATCAATTTATAATAAATTTTCCGTAGATTGTGGCAATACAAGTTCAATGCAAATTCAATTCTAGATTCTGGCATATACTGTATAGCTCTTAACACGTGCTGTGCTTTCAGGTGTTGAAGCAGAAGCAGCGGGACACTGCACAGCTGGTCTCCCTGTCTGCGCAGAGCGAGCGGCGCATTCAGGAACTCGAGAGGAACGTGCAGATCATGAAGCAGCAGCAGGACTTTCTGCAGCACCGTCTGCGAGAGGAGAGCCAGCAGAAGAGACGGCTGGAGAGTGAGATGCAGAAAGGAAAGCACAGAGTCAAGGTGAGCCGAGTGTTGCATTCAGACTTTTATCAGCGAAGGTGGGAAACGGAGCCTGAGAGAAATAAAGAGTCAAGTCACATCACGTCACCTTTATTTATATGGCACTGTATACAATACAGATTGTGTCAAAGCAGCTTTAAGGTGTTAAACAGGAAAAATGTGTGCTGATAATACAAGGGGACAATAGAAAACAGTCAGTTTATCAGTTAATGTCAGTTCATTGTTGATTCAGTGATGTCATCATCCAGCTCAGTTCAGTTCTCTTCCAATAGTGTCTGTGCAGTCAAGTCAACAATGTTGCCAGAAATTGTGTCCCCAATTAAGCAAGCCAAAGACGACAGTGGCAAGGAACCAAAACTCCATCGGTGACAGAAATGGAGAAAAAAACCTTGGGAGAAACCAGGCTCAGTCGGGGGCCAGTTCTCCTCTGTCCAGACTAAATTTGATCAGATTGAGCAGAGAACTCGTCTGGTTCTCGTGGTCTTGTGCCGATGGCCGACGAGGTCTTCACAGGAGATCTGTCTCTGGGGTTTGTCTAGTTGACATGGTCTCCGCTGACATTCAGGGCTGTAGAAATCGTCTCTAGGTGCTGATCCACCATCTGACTGGATCTACTATTGGGTGTGCTTATATATCGTGCTGCGTAATATATATTGGTTTTAAAAAACGATGTGCGATTTGACATTATCGAGTATTTTGCAAAAACCATTCAAAACATCCCTACAGAGCTCACGCATACATTACGTGAAGTCTAGACTAGTGCGTGTGCGCATTTAGTGTGTTTTCTTTCACTGCATGATTCAGTCTATTAAAATACATTCATAATGATCACAAATTCAAGACATGGGGCAGGAAATGTGTATATTTATACCACTTCATATTGTTATTTAATTTCACACGAAGAGTGCCGGTTTTCTCCAAAAAATACCATGATTACAAATGTGACATTGAATAAAGTAAACAATAAGTTAATTAAGAGACTTAAATTTTAGACACCATATTGCTTGTTTTTGCTTTTGTTCTATTTCGCCAACAAAAATAATTCCGAATACAGCCACGGTGCTGTTTTGGGTCTCTGAGCAACATGACAGTGTTACGTTCTTGAATGAATCAACCGTTTAAATGATTCTGTTCAATCGCAATGACTCACTTATTAAGAGGGATTTGTTGACACCTGCTGGCGGTTTTAATTTCAAATTTCGGCTTTTTCTTTTTAGATTTTTTTCATGTTTTAAATAATTTCAAATATCAGTATTCAACATTTTATGTTTAATATATCAAAACATTATTTATGCATTTGTAATTGCAGGTTAAATGCATTCATTTCTTTTTCTTAAAACATAAAACAGTCTGTGTAAATGCATCTAAATGCTACTTCAAATGCAGCTTCTATTTTGATTTAATTTGCTTGGTAACAGCCCAAATGTCTTATTATTCTAATTCCCTGATTAAATGTAAGAATTTGACTCAAAAGATAATGGACACTCCTAGAAAAAAAATGGCTTTATAAAAAAGCCCATAAAATGTAAAAATCTGTTTAAACTTATTGGAAGAGATTAATTTCTATCAGTATGAACTGACCACCACTGTAACGGGGCTGACGAGACGTGCGGATCCAAATGCAAAGCTTTAACTGGAGAAGACAGAGACATGGTCATAAAACATGCAGGGTAAACAGTGGCAACCAGGAATATGACGGGCAAGACACGAATAATCCTAGGGCTAGCGTGGGTCATAGAACTGCAGACAGTCACAGGGTCACGGCTAAAGGGGGGGATCCAGGAACACAGGCGAAGATCAAAACCGAAGAAAACAGACAAGGCTAAGGCTAAGGCACGGAAACAAATGAGGGCTCTGAGTTGTCCTATCCCTAGGAGTGATAATCGCTGGACATACTCGCAGAGGAGGATTCAGAGTGAGTGTTAAATGTGAGAGTGATATGAACGCTGGGTGCAATCATGTAACGCTGTGTGCAATCCTTGCTGAGTGCAAATCATGCTGCATGATGGGAAAATGTAGTCCGGGGTTATGTGCAACAGTGTGTAGTGCGAGAGTCAATGAAATTGGAAGTTCATGGACCGGATTCGTGACAACCACACAGAATATGAAGAATATTAAAAACATTATGAGTCAGCTGTCTTCGGCAGTCCTTAAGGTACCAGCACAATAACACACTCAGCAAAATATCGTCTAATTAATCGATAAAATCGCAGAAAATATCGAGATATTATTTTTGTCAATATCGCACACCCCTAAACACAACTTGTATCTGGGTGAGCTGCAGTGACATCTGTCTGATACGAACTGTATCTGGTTGTCTATAGTGACCCTCCGAATAAGAATGAAAGAGACTAATATTAGCGTAGGTGCCATTCTTCTTATGATGTAACAAGCACATCGGGTGTTATGGGAAGTGTTACCAGTTCCGGTTGACCTAATTAAATGCAGCCTAACAATCCTTTAACGGATTTGAATTATAGAAAAGTGATTGTGTGTTGTGTATGCCAGGTTAAAGAGATGGGTCTTTAATCTAGATTTAAACTGACAGAGTGTGTCTGCCTCCCGAACAATGCTAGGTAGATTGTTCAAGAGTTTGGGCGCTAAATAGGAAAAAGATCTGCCGCCCGCAGTTGATTTTGATATTCTAGGAATTATCAAATTGCCAGAGTTTTGAGAACATAGTGGACGTGAAGGACTATAATGCAATAAAAGCTCGCTCAAGTACTGAGGAGCTAAACCATTCAGGGTTTTATAAGTAATTAGCAAGATTTTAAAATGTATACAATGTTTAATAGGGAGCCAGTGCAGTGTCGACAGAACTTATAATATGGTCAGACAAACCCACTTCCAAAAAAGTTGGGACACTGTACAAATTGTGAGTAAAAAAGGAATGGAATAATTTACAAATCTCATAAACTTATATTTTATTCACAATAGAATATAGATAACATATCAAGTGTTGTGTCTGGAGTTAGACATTTTGAATGTCATGCCAAATATTGGCTCATTTTTGATTTCATGAGAGCTACACATTCCAAAAAAGTTGGGACCGGTACAGGTAGAAATAAGAGGCCGGAAAAGTTAAATGTACATATAAGAAACAGCTGGAGGACCAATTTGCAACTTAGGTCAATTGGCAACATGATTGGGTATAAAAATTGCCTCTCAGAGTGGCAGTGTCTCTCATAAGTCAAGATGGGCAGAGGATCACCAAATCCACCAATGCTGCGGCGAAAAATAGTGGAGAAATATCAGAAAGGAGTTTCTCAGAGAAAAAATTGCAAAAGAGTTTGCATCACATACATGAATGCTACTGTAATGGAAATCACAAACATGGGCTCAGGAATACTTCCAGAAAACCTTGTCAGTGTACACTATCCACCGTGCCATTCGCCGTTGCCGCTAAAACTCTATAGGTCAAAAAAGATATCTAAACATGATCCAGAAGCGCATGCGTTTTCTCTGGGCCAAGGCTCATTTAAAATGGACTGTGGAAAACTTTTCTGTGGTCAGACGAATCAAAATTTTGAAGTTCTTTTTGGAAAACTGGGATTCCATGTCATCCGGACTAAAGAGGACAAGGACAACCCAAGTTGTTATCAGCGCTCAGTTCAGAGCCTGCATCTCTGATGGTATGGGGTTGCATGAGTGAGTGTGGCATGGGCAGCTTACACATCTGGAAAGGCACCGTCAATGCTGAAAGGTATATCCAAGTTCTAGAACCACATATGCTCCCATCCAGACGTCGTCTCTTTCAGGGAAGACCTTGCATTTTCCATCATGACATCCAGACCCCATACTGCATCAATTACAACATCATGGCTGCGTAGAAGAAGGATCGGGTACTGAAATGGCCAGCCTGCAGTCCAGATCTTTTACCCATAGAAAATATTTGGCGCATCATAAAGAGGAAGATTCGACAAAGAAGACCTAAGACAGTTGATCAACTAGAAGCCTGTATTAGACAAGAAAGGGACAACATTCCTATTCCTAAAC
Organism: Sinocyclocheilus anophthalmus; assembly: GCA_018155175.1. NCBI lineage: Eukaryota > Metazoa > Chordata > Actinopteri > Cypriniformes > Cyprinidae > Sinocyclocheilus > Sinocyclocheilus anophthalmus. Next base: position 11,614 of record JADLZN010002847.1, read on the forward strand.
TTAAGCAACTTGTCTCCTCAGTCCCCAGACGTTTGCAGACTGTAATAAAAAGAAGAGGGGATGCCACACAGTGGTAAGCATGGCCTTTTCCCAACTTTTTTGAGATGTGTTGATGGCATTAAATTTAAAATCAACTTATTTTTTCCTTAAAATTATACATTTTCTCAGTTTAAACATTTTGATATGTCATCTATGTTGTATTCTTAATAAAATATTGAAATTTGAAACTTCACATCATTGCATTCTGTTTTTATTCATAATTTGTAGTGTCCCAATTTTTTTGGAATCGGGTTTGTACAATTCTTCCTGTCCTGTAGCAGAGAATGAGTGGAATTGTTTCAGGGGAGCTCAGAACTCGGAGTTCACTGTCTATGCAATACTGTGCCCTGATGGCTTCCATGGTATAATTTTTTCCTCCAATATTAATCGATCTTGAAGTAAAAGAATTCATAAGTCATTACTTGCTTGTGCTGTTGGAAATGCCTGCTTATGCTTTATTTTTTGTTAATTTAGCCACTTTGTTTTCTTCTAAAAGGGACGAAAAGTAAGCATATCTTGCCGTTTTTAAAGGGGTCTTGGAATCAATTCACTTTTTAAGTTTTGAACAAATGTATGTTTTGGAAGTGTGTGTACACATCCATCCTATAATTATAAAAATCCATCCAGTGTTTTTTTTTAAATCCCTATTTTAAAATCCCCTTTCTCAAATCAGTCTGTTCTGAGATTCCTGTCAGAATGACTTAGTTCTGTACAGGCCCCTCCCACAACAGTTGATTGACCATAGTTGTTTTTCAGCACAGACTGGACTGGTGTCTTACCTTAACTCCGCCCTGAGTGAGCTGTCATCAGTTCGCCATTGTGTTGATTCTGGTGGAGGGGAAGACAAGATGTCTCTGATTAAGCGATTGAGGTGCTTTATTGTTGGATGTAATAAAGAATATAGCAATCATCATTTACTCCCGACATCTGATCTTTGCTGAAGATTGCATATGATTACGGTTTACTTTCGCTTCGAAATTGAATGTGGCCACTACGCCCATCACGCGTAAATGCCATCTATAGTTGGGTCGCTCAATCATTCGGGATATTTCCTTATCATCCAGCAGAGAAGTGCGTATGGTTTTTTTTATTGAATCTTTGCCAACCACCGTTCCTAATATGCGCTAATCGGCAAGTTTTCACTGTGAATGCGGCTCAAGTACAGCCGTCTCTCTGAGAGTAGGTCTGAAGAGAGGGGCCGGTGCCAGCAGAGCTCGTTAACATTTAAAGCACGTGGACTATAATGGCTTGATAACACCGAAGCTGATTTGTGACAGGTTTAAAAAGGTGTTTTTTAACACTAAATTGACAAAATTTTTAACCAAATATGTTATAGACTTTGAATTAAGACCCTATAGAATCATTCACCTCGTGCAAATGAGCATCCGATGACGCCCTTTAAGGCTTTTCTGTATGGTCCCAGAAAAAGTACTTTCCGCTCGTCATCAATAACAAAATACCTCCTTTGGTTTCTTCAGCTGTGCTCCATTTTTCCGGGCTGTGCTCTCGGTTTAAAACGGTAGGGCCTATTGTGCTCCTTATAAGCGACTGGTTGTGGCGAGACGGGTTTTGGCTTGCGTTAATCTCTGTTAGCGTACATTAGCCCCGTAGTCGGTTGTTCGGAAGGTACAGAAAAGAGAGAGCATATATCTTTTAACACCAATCAAGTTTTTCTACTATGGGATTATGCGGGAGGTGAATTGAGACGAGAGCATGCTGGTGAATGGAGTCCGACTTACCCACATGGTCGGGGTGTTGGGTGTGAATCGCGTGAAATATGAGAGAGAAAAGAAATGAGGCGAGGAGATAACGGAACGCTGGGGTAGCAGGCGGAATGACAAGGGCGGAATGGAGAGTGGCTAACGCGGCGTTTGCGTAGCGGTGCAGATTAAAAGCGAACAATGTAAAATTATTTTGATGGATAATATCAGAAATATGGTGAGAATGAAGTTATTTTTTAGCAGTTTAAACAACAGAGAGTGATGGCAAGATAGAGATTCCAACAGAAAACAGAGCTACACAGAGCTGCAATCGCAAACCACTCAGCAGCATGGCAGACAGGAGTATAGATGGAATTAAAAGTGAAGTGTGTAATTTATGCTTCGCTAGCAGTGGAATTGCAGGAATAATGATTGTTTCCAGACAGAGGCCGTGGTTGCTGTTTTTCTTGATAAAATATAATATATACTCTATACACTAGTTTTTAGGGTCAGTAAGATTTTTATTAAAGAAAATTTTACTTTTTTTCTAGCAAGAATGCATTAAATTGATCAAAAGTGACAATACATTTATACAGTTACAAAGATTTCTATTTCAAATAAATGTTGTTCTTTTGAGTTTCTATTTATCAAAGAATCCTGAAAAAAGTATCACCGTTTCCACAAAAATATTAAAAGGCACAACTGTTTTCAACATTGATAATAAAAAGAAATGTTTTTTTGAGCAGCAAATCAGATCATGTGACACTGAAGAGTGAAATGACCGCAGCCATGGTGAGCATAAGAGACTTCTTTCAGAAACATTGAACTTTTGAATAGTAGTGTATAAAATATAAAACATTAAATGTGCTTGCACATTTTCTTCATAAAATATAGAAATTAAGCTATTTTTCTGTCTTGTTTGCTACAGATCATGTCTTTCTTTGTGTGGTGCTACTACTGTTGCAGAAATTTCACATGTAATGTTTTTTTGGAGTGTTCATCAGTTTCTTTTTGTTTTGTTTTTTCAGGAAACTGTGTTCTGTTCTGTAAGGGCCAGCATTAGTCATCTGCGTTTCTGTATTCTGAACAATTATAATCTACAGAGAAACCTCAGCCTCTCAGTTATTCTTGTCGTTCAATAGAGAATCATTTACCAAGCAACCTCTTTCTCTTTCTCAAAGGAGCTGGAGATAAAGAACGAACAGCAGCAGAAAATTCTGAGGATTAAGACGGAGGAAATCGCTGCCTTCCAGCGCCAGAGGAGAAGTGGAAGTAACGGCTCGGTCGTATCACTAGAGGAACAGCAGGTGGGTTGAGACAGAAAAACGAAATCCTTTTCATCAAACCCTTCCCACATTGCCATTACCCAGATATAAAATATTATTTTTAGATCTGTTTACTCAGTCATAGTGTTTAACATAGTTTGACTGAAGTTTGAAGGAATTTTATTATTGTTTCCTTGATGCTGAGGGTATGTTTCAGTGGCTTGTTTCAACATGTTCAGATTTCAGTTTGCTGCCCAAATTCCCTCTCAGCCTGTGGGGGATTGTGTAGTGTATGTGGTTGCTGGTTGGTGGGTAGGGGGTGGTGTTTTGGGTTTTTGGATCGGGAAATGCAGTGGAGTGTGGTGTGTACACCCGGGGGGTCAGTGGTGGGGGTGGTGTGGAATTGGGGCCGTGAAATCTCTTGAAGTTAAAATAATGGGACCTGTATTCAGTTCGCACGGTTGTAAGCAAGAAACCCCCCCCCTACCCTCTCTCTACATTGGCAAAGGTTGCGTTCTATTCAAAGCATATGTTTAATAGGGTGAATAAATGGTGCTATGTTCAAAATGCGCTATTGGAGGCGGGTGAGGGGGAGGGAAGGGGCGGGGGGGAGAAAAACGCGGGTGGGTGGCGCACCACTGTGAGGTTGGTGGATGTAGAAATGGAAGGGTCGGGAACAGACTGCCGGGGGATGTCGTCTCGGGATGACCGGGGAAGGAGAGCTAACCAGAGAGAGGAGGAAAGGTGGGACTAGAAAGGGAGCGTGGCGGGGGCCGAACGCAGGCGAGGAAGCCAAATAGGGCGGTGGGCGCTAGTCCCCCCCCGCCCGCAATGGCTTGTAGGGGTCGAACTTTGTGGCTTTGCTTTGTCCCATTATCCGCCTTATTATGAGTCTTTACAAGTTGGGGTATGGTCTGTTCTCTCTGCAGGCTCTTAGTAATGACAGGTTGAACTTGTCGAGCCTAATTGAGTCTCTGGAACGGGAGCTGACTCAGAGGTACGGTCTGCTGTGTAGTAGCAGTGCTCATGACTCCCAGCAGATCAGACAGGAGATCTCCAACCTCCGGCAGGAGAAGGGGTTGCTCCTTAAACAAAGGGTGGAGCTGGACGACAAATTGAGGCAGGGCAACCTGCTCTCTCCTGAGGTGAAAAATCTTAACTTTTAGAAGTGTTAACATTCAGAACTGCACCGTGTCTAGTCAAGACACGCAACAACAGCTTGAGGCGCTCTACACTGGACAAAGTGGTCATTCATGTGTACAAATTCATGTGTCCTTTATGTCAGAAGTAGCACAAGCATTTGGAGCACGTCAGAAATAGAACAGGACATCAGCAGTATGTTCCACCTCATCCAGTGCAGACAAAATCACTGATTGTACTGGGTTTTATTGTCTTTTTTTATTGTCCGGTGTAGACACAGTGTTAGAATTTCCCAACTAACATTGTTTTAATTTAGAATTTAGAATTTTGGAATTTCTAAGCATTTTTAAAATTTTGAAATTATTTTCCAGATTTGTTTGCGTCATTAGAATTCTGAGGACTAGTTCACACAAAGCCCCTTTTTTTGCGTCTCGCAACTGTTAAATGCAAGAATGCTAGGGGAGCAGATTGGTTTCTAATAATTTATGCAAAAGTAAAAGATCCACACGTGTAGCCAAATCATGCATGAAAGCAAATTCACATGCAAAAAAAAAAATATATCTATATATATAATATATTATATGTGTGTGTGTGTACTTACCACAAAAGAATTCAATGTGCAAATAAATGACATTCACTAGAATGTTTCATAAACACAAAATACCACGTCCAGATGTACAACTGTGCACAAAAAGTCTCGAAAGTTAAAAATTTACAAGTTTATTATTTAATCTGAATCTGCAAATCATCATCCGTGTGTGAATCAGCACAGCGTGAAAAAAAACATACCTTGAAGTATATGAAGAATTTGTCAAATATTTAATATTTCTCAATTTCCAAACTCAACCTCTCCTCATCTGTGTTTGATGTTTAATATGCTTGAGTTGGTTTTTGATGTGGGCCTTGTTTGCATGCTTCAGAGTTTTAGAATTATTAAAGTTTTAGAGTTAGAATGTCTTAACTAACTTTAGCTGGAAATACACTGTATGACCTAGAATGTCCTAATCAAATTATTGCTTTAGAACTCTTAAACTTCTGGTGTAAAAACTTCAAGACCAACGTTCCTCTGTTAAACATCAGGAAGAACGAACACTGTTCCAGCTGGACGAGGCCATCGAGGCTCTGGATGCTGCTATCGAGTACAAAAACGAGGCGATCATCCAGAGACAGAGGCAGCTGCGGTCGTCAGGCGGCATGCTCACCCAATGGGAGATGAACCTGATAGCTAAACTAGCCTACCTGTCCACCTTTGAAACTAGAGCTCTGCTTTGTAAATACTTTGATAAGGTCAGACGGCATCTGAGTTTCCTCAAATTATCTCGTTTGTGAAGTTATAGGGTGACACTTTAGTGTAGTTGTTCGTGGTGGTGAGTTTTATTCAAAGAGGTACGATCTATTATATTTTCCAAACGTAATGCAGCACTGAATCCCTGTTAAACAATAACCACATGTGCATGTCTGTGTTTATCACAGCCACACGTTAGCTTCTAGCCTGTGTGGTCACATTTACTCTGTTTTGGCAAATGTAGACACGTTTTCTCACATTATTTTAATATAAGTAACTTTAGCTGTTTAACACATTAGGCAGAGGGTGATTTTGGAACAGCATGTATTGTGAAAAGCACTTTACAAGTTAATTGGAATTTAAATATTTGTTTATTCACTTAACCTTCCACTTCAGCTAAGGATGTGACTGTTATAACGCTTTGTGTGTTTTGTAAAGGTCGTGTCTCTTCGTGAGGAGGAGCGCAGGCTGCAGATGGCTCTAGCTGAGCTGGAGCTGAGAGTCGAGGAACAGCAGAACTTGGTTGGGTGGTTGGAAGCAGCTCTGGAAAGACAGCAGCTCGAGGCAGACCGTAGACTCACCCAGCAGCAGAAGGAACACGAGAGAAACATTCAGCTACTGCTGCAGCAGTGCCAAGGTTTGAGCCCTGACTGCTGCAGGCTTGGTAGGGACTAGTTAACTCAAAAAAGGAAAAAATGGTCAATTACTCACCCTCATGTCGTTTCAAACCTATAAGACTTTGGTTAATCTTTGAAACACAAATTAAGATATTTTTCAGGAAACCGCCAGAAGACTCCAGGAAACCAAAAGTTAGAAGATCCAAAAAAAGCTATAAAGCCCTCAAAAAACAAATCAATGTGAATTAAGCGTTTTAATCCTAATTCAAGTGAAGAGATACGATCACTAAATTTGATGTAGAGATTTAATTTAGGCTTTTATTTACATCTGAACAATGATTAACACACATGGAGCACATCACATTTGTGACCCTGGACCACAAAACCAGTCATAAGGGTCCATTTTTCGAAATTGAGATTTATACATAATCTGAAAGCTGAATAAAGCTTTCCAAATGATTTAAAAAAAAAATCTGGAATCTGAGGGTTCTTAGCAATGCATATTACTAATCAAAAATTAAGTTTTAATATATTAACAGTAGGAAATTTACAAAATATCTTCATGGAACATGATATTTACTTAATAATTTTGACCCATACAATGCATTTTTGGCTATTGCTACAAATATACACCAGCGACTTAAGACTGGTTTTGTGCTCCAGGGTCACATTTGGCAAACATACCAAATAAAAGCCCAAATATAAATCCATTCATCATATAAAGCCATCGTACAAGACACAAGATTAAAACTGCTTGATTCATGTGGTTTCCTTTTACGAATCTTGTAAGTTTTGGTTTCCTGGACTTTCACTGGAGGGACAGAAACCTCTCAGGTTATGTTCAAAATATCTTAATTTGTGTTTTAAAGATTAACCAAAATCTGAGGGTGAGTAAATGATGGCAATTTTTGGGTTAAGTATTTCTTCAAGCACAGTTACTAGATTTTATTTATCGTTATTTATTCGTGGCTTTAGTAGAACCTTGCTAGGGTTAGTGACGAACAACCTATTATCGATGCAAACAAGGACAAGCGCCCTGTTAGTCGACGGGATATTGTAAAGATCCTAGAAGATGCACAGCGACGCGAGTTCGCGGCCCGCTCCGACCAGTGATGGAATTCCTGGAATGTGTCCGTTTTGACGCTGCTGGGGCACGCGTGTCATCATCATTGTCCCCCGCATTTTAATCAAACGTAAATTCGTCCCCCGCACTTTAATTTGGGCACTCTCCAAATTAAACACTCTCACGTTATGTATGTTTCGTTCTCTCGCAGAAAGTCCAAAACGGACTCGTAGAAGTACTAACTTGTGACGCACGCTACAGGAAATACCTTATATGGACAAAGGCATTCAGCTGTCACTGGATAAAAAAAGCCGAAATGTTTTGACTGATAAAACGTGAATAGTCATTGCAACAATACACGATTTTTGTTTTTCAAGCCATCTTCTTGGCGCATTTTCATAACAAAATATATGAATAACTCAGCGCTAACTGACACTTTTTTTTACAGTATAAAAAATTATATTTTCTGCCTAATTCTGAATGTCCCTGTTTTTATTGTGTGTTTTACGGTTATGTAATACTGGAATACTTTTTTTTAATTTTTTTGCAACTACAAATATAGTGAGAATACAAATAGGCACAAAAACAATGTGAGTGCAAAGATGACCCCTTTTTATTTCCAAATATAACATCAATAAAAACATTTAGAACAGCAGTACAATTTGACACATCAACCTAAAAAAGAAGTGCTAATTGACAGCCTTTTTTACAGTATAGAAATTATATAATATATTTTCTGCCTTATTTTGACTGTCCCTGTTTTTATTTTGTGATTTACAGTTATGTAATAATACTGGAAGACTTTTAAAAAAATGTGTTTATAGGTACAAATATTGCGAGAATACAAATAACAATAGTGCACAATAACAATAGTGTGAGGGCAAAGATTAACAACCCTGTTAATCTGCATATATTTTTAAAGTCAATAAAACATTTAGAACAGTAATGCAATTTTGACACATCAATTTAATATAAATCGTAACCAAAACAAACGTTTACCAAAGTGTAAAAGTTTGGACTATTAGCCTAAAAAATATTAATAAACGTATCAAACCCACAAAAAACATTGGCAGTGCAATTTTGACGCCTCAAAAACAAAAAACAACGTCCCCCCACAAATCAAAACAAAAATTTACCACCGCTAGTGCATAATTTTGACCTCCAATATTAGCTAAAAATAATAATAATAATAAAACATAAACATACCATTATATATATATAAAAATGAAATATGAAATATAAAATATTTTCCCAACAGAGGCATACAGCAGAGGAAACACACAGAGTTGTTATAAATTTTAGAGACAACTGTCATTCTTGGAGACTTGTAAATTGCTCTATAAAGCAAACATTAACCAAATAAATAAATAAAAAGAACATGTTTTAAGAAGCTGGAGGGTTGCCATTTCCTGTTTTTTTTTCTTCCTATAACCTCGTTCCTTCAGCACAGCCCTCCATTCATCATATGATTGAGTCTCAGACTCTTTGCAGAACCAGTTGCCAAAGTACTGAAGATGTGATGGTGGCTTTCTCTCTTTGTTACACTTTCTGCAAAGAATGACATCTGTCCTCTTCACATATTTTCTTGTGATAGTTCCAGTGCGCTCCCTCTCCAGTTTTCTCTTTCTGTATTGCTGAGTGGAGTAAGGAACATCTTGACTGGATGTCTGTGTCTGAGCTGATGGTGGCATAGCTGAAGGTAATGGGAGGTTGAAGAACATCACCTGTGAGGTGCCAGGCACTGTAGAGGACGGCGCGCAAGCGCCTAACACCGTAGGAAGCTGCAAAGATGGTAAAATGAAAGGGAGAGAGACAGGTAGTGCTGGTGCAATGACAGGAAGTCCTTGATGTGATGGTGGAGCTTGGTAGATGGCCTGAGGTTGCGACCTTCCCTTGAGTTTTGCCTCCCCAGCAGTGTTTGGTGGCAGGATAAAAAGGTGAGGCTCAGCCAAATTACCTGAATAGAGAGTTGGTCTTTTCTGCATAGCCTTCTGCAAAGCTTCTCAGGTCCTGCCATGGGTGCGTCTGGGGCTTAGATACCCTGCTTCAAAATCTCCTGTTCCTGTGACTTGCCACGCCTGCTGAACCTGGGAAACATAAAACAACCAATATTAATACACATTTAAGCAATAATACAAAAGATGGTGTGATCAACTACTATTTGCAGCATGACACAGCTGAGATCACATAGCAGTCGTCTAATGTATTACTGCTTTTGTGAAATGGCTACTTCATTGAGATTAACATTGTATTATGGATTATGGATACTTGCAGTCTGTTGAAGACAGCTGATCCATGTCATAAATCTTATCTTTCATAATGAAGAAGAAAACAGAAGTTGAACTCTTGTTGATTTGTTTCTAGACCCGTCAAAGCAGCCACGGTTACATTAAGGCTGATGATACACGGGGCAAATTTTTTGAGGCAATTCGTTGGGAACTTTTTTGAGAAAATGTTTTGGGCACTTTCCCACTGAGAAGGGGTAACAACATATTGACAATCGGATACTTTCAGATTCACAGCATGATTAGCTGGGGCCGTGTGTACATCGCTAGGGTTGTGCTGGATGACATGGGGCAGACGCTTACCCGAAGTTGGCGTGGGGAAACCACCAAAGTTGCCTGGCAGCATTGATCAAAAAATTGCCCCGTGTAACATCAATCGCGTCAATTACTTGGACCCTCTGTGTAGCCCTTAGCTGCTTTAAGTTTAGGCTTAGCGGTAACAATGCTAATTTACTCACCATTGTGTGACTGTTGCTGCGTTCACTTCTGGGAGCTGGATGGTGGTCTCGCTCATCACCTTAGCATTGGTGAGGATGCACTCTCGGATGTGCTTGTAAGCACGTGCTACCATAGTGAAGCGGGACACCCTCACTCCATCACAGCGCGCCGCGTTTGGGTAGAGAGCACAGAGACTTGTGAAGATGGCCTCCACCACTCGGTTGCAGTCAGGCCACTGTGCAGGACTATGAGCCCCAACGAAACACCTGCAAATTACAACAGAATACATATTATTAATGTAAGATTGTTTTCATTGTGTGATCTTATTTTTATTTTCCCTTTATACGCGTTAGTTCTTGTGTGCGGTGGTTGCTTAACTATCCCATGTGGTGTCTAGATGTTAATTTGATAATTATTGCGTCATACTAGTTTAGGTTGGTCTTGTCTTTGTCTTCTTAGGCTCTGATGTGTGTGTATGAGACCAATGTCATATCAATAAATTAGGTCTCTACTGGGTTACTGTGTTGTGGAATTATTACAGGTTGATACAGTGTCGTTAGTCAGCCTGTCTGGGTTTTTTCACACCACCTAGACTGTACCTTATCCCGCTTATTACACGGAGTACTATTAACGGTTTGCCCAGGGTCGACACAACAGACAAAATGTTTTGTCCTCAACATATTGTACAAACTGTTTATGATTAAGAACATGGTGTGGACACTGCTTTCCGGCCAATCAGCATGGCTTCCACACTCTGTACGGTTGCGGAACTGTGTCCCGATGCAATGTATACTGAACGTAGCAACTACCTAATCTTATTAGTCAGCATTAACGGTGAGAATCCTAAAACTAAGTAATTTATGGTTATAAACCAGGCGACGGGGGTGTAGACACTTAACAGGCGGCAGGAAGAGAAGTAGTCATGAAGGTCATCAGGTTGTTTAATCACTTTTTAATAGAAATCTCTTACTAAACAATAAAACGTGTTAGCTCGGCCGTACTGACTTTAAGATAAGGTTCAGTTATAGTATATATATTTTATAAAAACCTTTTTAGACCCTGTTTTATAAACGTAAGAACCTTTTGGCTCTCATCACATGGGGCCCCAATCTTCTTAAGTGTGGCGAACATGAATAGTCCCGTTTGAGGGGGGGTTTGGTGACGTGGGTGGGGTAAAGGTTTCTTCTGTCTACTCCCACAATGGCAATGCCATTAGGGGTGATGAGTCTTGAAGCATCTTCTCCAGTCAAGGCCAAAGACGGTGATCTCTGAGCATAACCCAACAAACTCTGCAAGTCCTGCACAGCTCATACCCATCAATTATCGGGTCCAACAGATTCCTAAAATTGAAAGATAATTTAGGCAAAACTTTTGATATCAGCACATGAATACAATATTTTCACATGAAAGCCCAGCCAACACTAACCAAGAATTTGTTTACAAACATGTAAATGTACATAAAAAAGACAACTGGGCACCTGTACATCGTGAGTGAAGTGTTCTCCTCGATGGTGGGAACTGATCCGTTTCTGCATGATAAAAAATTGCCGGTCCACGGGGACACATCACAAGGTAATTATTTATTTTTAAATTTGTATTATGTCTTTCATGTGTAAATAAAACCTTTAGAGTTAGTGTGAACCCAACAAAATACCGAAACCCCTTGATGCATACTTTGGAAACCTCACAGCTATGTGCCAGGAGCAGACGTGCTGGCTTGATTGAGGAGGCGGTGAGCTCCCGGTGTAGACAGTGTAGCGATGACAACTGGTGAATGGAGGGGACCACAGACAGGATGCGTGGGCTGGTGACAGGAGAGGTCATGATGAGGGGGGACCACAGACAGTTGATACGGGGAGTGGTGACCGGAGATGTCAATGGTGGATGTGAGGTGACCCAAGCCAGTGTGCGGTGAGCTGGTGACGGGAGATGTCACTGGTAATGGAGGGACTACAGACAGTGATGACGTGGAGCTGGTGACGGGAGATGTCACTGGTAATGGAGGGACTACAGACAGTGATGACGTGGAGCTGGTGACGGGAGATGTCACTGGTGATGGAGGGACCACAGACAGGGATGACGTGGAGCTGGTGACAGGAGATGTCACTGATGATGGAGGGACCACAAACAGTGATGACGTGGGGCTGGTGACAGGAGATGTCACTGGTGATGGAGAGACCACAGACAGTGATGACATGGAGCTGGTGACAGGATATGTCACTGGTGATGGAGGGACCACAAACAGTGATGACGTGGGGCTGGTGACAGGAGATGTCACTGGTGATGGAGGGACCACAGACAGGGATGACGTGGGGCTGGTGACAGGAGATGTCACTGATGATGGAGGGACCACAGACAGGGATGACGTGGAGCTGGTGACAGGAGATGTCACTGATGATGGAGAAGAGGGACCACGCAGACACGGGATGATCGTGGGGTGGTGACAGGAGAGGTCACACTATGATGGAAAGATGTACTGGACCATCGACAGGGATGCCGCTGGGCATGTGGTTGGGGAGGGGGGGGCCCCCAAGGGACTTGTCACTGATGTGATGAGGGACCACAGACAGGGATGACGGTGTGGAGGCTAGGGTACAGGACTGATGCATGTCCTTCTTTTTTGTGATCGCGACCGGGACCCCACAGGACAGGGAGGACGTGAGCTGGAGTGGAGTGGGGAGATGCAACTGGTGAGGCAGGGGACCACAAACTCGGTTTGATGACGTGGGGCTGGTTGACAGGAGCTGTTGTCACAACTCGGTGATGGAAGGGTGGCAGGAGCCATACAGACGGGGTATGACGATGGGGCTGCAGACAGTGAGTCGATGTCAGCTTGCAATGAATGGAGCGAGGAACGACCGACAACAGAAGCAGGGGGATGGACGTGGTGGCAAGGGGATGCGAGGAGATGTCACTGATGCTGGAGGGACCACAAGACAGGGATGAAGTGGGGCTGGGACGGATCTGAAGCTCCATGATGATGTGGGACAGCCACAGACGGGATGAGTGTTGGGGCTGGTGACAGGAGATCGTCACTGATGATGGATGTCGGTCGACCACGACAGGGATGCGGTGGGACTGTGGTGCCCTAGGAGATCAGTCAATGGTGAATGGAGGACCACAGATAATGGATTGGAACGTCTTGGGAGGAGCTGCGTGAGCGAGGATAACGGATGTCGAGCTGGTTGATGGAAGGACCATGCAGAAACAGTTGATGACGATGGGGGATGGTGATCAGATATGTCCAATGGTGATGGAGGGACCGACAAACGAGTGCGTGACTGTGGGGATGGTTTTTGCGTGTACCGGGAAATAGTGTGAAGATGAATGCTCGCTGCAGACGCCTCTGAAGGCCATGTTTCTAATGCGCTTCTTGGGAAGAGGTGATGGCACGGTTGAAATGAGATGTCCGTTCCGTGTCAAAGGTAGTGGGGACTAGTGACAGATCTGGACAAGTCCTCACTGAGAGCTTCAGCATAAACCTTCACATCAATCCTCTATACCAACCTCAGTGGATCGCTTTTGTGATCTTCAAATGGGGCGGAACTTAGTGGAATGGTGACTCGGAGAATTTACGCATTTGCTCGTGTGTGTATTATAGATATTCCATCCACAATAAGAGTATCAGCGGTCGTTTAGAGTGAAAGTGTTGTGTGAAACCCATGCCCAATTAGATAAATATCTACGCCGACATGATTTATTATTTAAAACATAAGTGGATTATATGGTGTGTCCGACGATTGAGCACGAAATTGGTCACCAAAAACCAAAACGATTGTGTTTATATACCAGGTAGCTGTTCTATTGGCCAACATAAGGGATGTGACTTCGTCATGCCCATAAGCTCCTCTGCAAGTGTATTGACAGCATGACGCAGAAGATGATTGTAGGAATGTAGCTGCTGCTCATCAGTTGTTGCTGCCACAGCCCGGTCCTCATTCCACCTTGCAAGTCCATCCAAAAGATACGCCTGAAAGAAGGTGTCACTTGCCAGCGTCCCTGTAAATTAAAAAAACAAAACAAAAAAATACTGCACAAAAATTTCATATAAATACACAAATAGCTGTTCTTGCAATTCTCATAATTATTTCAATATAAAGCCAATCTTATTTTAATAATTCAGTTAAATCATTTATTAACCTGGGATGAATCTGTTAAGGTGCAGGTGAAATGACTCAAGCGAAGTGGAACCTCTGGCACAGCGGTAGGTTGGCAGGCGGTGCCCTCCCTTCAATAAGGTACCCGTCTGCATGTAGAGCTGCACACCGACAGGATCCTGGATGCAGGCCACGTGCTTCCGCTGGGACTTTAAAATCTCTCTCATCCGGGCTGAGTTTATTAGTGGGACTCCCAGAGTGTCACGACCAGCATCTCCATCAAAGGCCTGGATATGGCTCTCAATAAGCGCCAGGGTCTCTTTGGTCCCGCGAGTGGTTCTCCTGCAAGGTGGTACATGTGCTAGCTCGCTCGCGAGATACAGCGCAGCAAATCATCATCGGGAGTTAGCCATGGTTTCCCGTCAGCTTCTAGCTCTGCATGCTTCGCCGTCTTCAGGGCCGTCAGGTCGAGCAGGTCCCACATGAAAATACAGTGGCTGAGGCCACTCATAAATGTGGCATACAACTGGTGAGAGTCGGTGGTGCAACCCACAGCAAACCTCCGCATGAAGTGCCATACATCTAACCGGATGGTCATTTGCTCCCACTCTTCAAACATCCTCCTCAAAAGAGTGTTGCCACAGCAGTCTCGGTCGACATACAGTACTTCGGGAGGAGCCACCCCGGCCACCCTGTATCGCTTGATAAGGCCTTCAATCATTGGCCCGAGACCAAATCCTTCACTGGCTGTGAGCACGGACATGATCACCTGTCCATGCTCATTGCCAACATTAGTTGCCCAAGTAGCAGTGCCATAGCTGCGTCCTGCTAGTTTTCTGGTCACTTTTTAGTAGAATCCATTTTTAAGATCCAACCATATTGTGATATGATAGTGGCCTTGATCTCATCCATCCTTTGCAGGACATCCTGGGCATACACCTGCATCAGCCACCAATGCTTAGGGACAGAATGCATTGAAGGAGCAGGTTCAAATGTCACAGGCAGGATCAGGCTCGACATGACAGCACTGGCAATCCCCTTGCAATCTGTCAGACACTGGACTGTCTTTTGCAACCAGACCTCAGCATGACGCTCCTGCAGCTTGCGCTAGATCTGGCTGCTGCTGTTTCCCAGCCCTCGCTGACGCATCAAAGTTACTACCTCGAAGTCACATGCAAGTTTTGATGTAAGAATGCAAGGGAACTGCACCCGGTGGCCAATGTCGAGTTGGGAGACAAGATCATGGCTCCAGCTGATGACCTTCCTCTTACATCTTCGGCAGGCCAGGTACTCAGATGCCACAAAGTACATCTCACCCATGGCAACCACCTGCCTGATCTTTTGATGCAAGCCAGCTGAGGTCAGAAGTTATTTTTGACAGTCTGGATGCGGACAGGTCAGCTTCACTTGCCACATTTTTCGTAGCATCCAGAGCAGCAGGGGATGGCCAAAGTAATTATCCAAGGAAGGAGAATTACTGGTCTTCAGTGACACCTGTGGAGGATACCACCAAAGTTTGTCCACCCTACTAAAGACCAGCTCAGGATGCCCCTGTGCTGTCCACCTAAACAGGGCCTTGGAGATCCACCTCTGGTCCACTTCAGGCAGGGTGTGTGTCCATCCAGCCGGAAGACAGACTCGTCGTGCTGAAAAAAGAAAAGAAAAAGAAAAACAGAAAATAAACACATAAATAAACAAATGCAAATTCACATTGCTTCACTTTACTTTATTATCCCTGGAAAGGAAACTTTGAATACTTTAAATAAGTATAAACGTACATGCCACATATGCCTCCTCAAACTTAGCTGCCTCTGCCAGCAGTGTGCTGTCATCTATCTCAGTGGACACAGAGGGGTGGGTGAGGGTGGCTGAGGGCCCTGTGGCTGTCTCAATGGACACAGTCGGGTGGGTGAGGGTAGCTGAGGGCCGCGCACGTGCCTGGGCCAAAGCTACAAAAAAACACAGGACAAACAGATAAACATGACTACTGAACAGCAATAAATACTAAACAAACCAAAAAAGTACAGATCCGTAGTCAGACGCGTTATCCATTGCGCCACTGGCCCGGATGAAGGCGCCATTTTGATAGAAGTCTATATATTGTACGTATATGTATTGAAACTTGAATTGTATTAAAGAATAGCGTAATGCCGTCAGCAGAGAGGTGTAAAATAACATATTTAGCTTTTGTGCTACGCAGCGGCAATAGCAGCGAGCATTTTTGCTCATTTTTACAAACAGCAAAAGTGTCCGATTTTAACCAAATTACAGCCAAAATAGTTTGCAGTGGTGCAACTGCCTGGGTAAACCTGAAAATTAGTCTCAAAACGACTATTTCGACGACTAAAACGTCTCGTTTCGAAAGTAAGTGATCTTTTGTCTGTGTGCGCCCTCCTCTGGACCATCTAGAGAAGCGACACGTGATGCTAAGAATAGAGCTTCTGTGAAGGACACGTGATCTGCCATGGTGTGACTCAGGCCTCGTGGCCTAATGGATAAGGCGTCTGACTTCGGATCAGAAGATTGCAGGTTCGAATCCTGCCGGGGTCGCACTTTTGAGTTTCTGAGGATAGACCTATCACAAAGTTTGTATTTTACTTTATGTCGTTCGTGAGTCACAAAGATAGAAATTTGCTTATTATAAGCTACACTATTTATTTAAATGATACGTGGATTTTTGTTAGCAATAAGAGTTTCTTCAACTTTTTTTCAGCACAAAGTAGAATAGGCCACTTAAAGGGATAGCGCACCCAAAAATGAAAATTCTGTCATCATTTACTCGTTCCAAACCTGTACGAGTTGCTTTCTTATGTTGAACACAAAAGAAGATATTTTGAAGAATGCTGGTAATCAAACAGTTGGTGGTTGCTATTGACTTCCATAGTATTTTTTGTCCTACTATGGAAGTCAATGGCAACCACCAACTGTTTGATTACCACTTCTTTTGTGTTCAACATAAGAAGGTGAAGGGGAAAGCAAATCAAATTACGGTTTGGAACGACATGAGGGTGAGTAAATGATGACCGAATTTTCTTTTTTGGGTGAACTATCCCTTTAAATTGTTTAGCTAGAATACTTCAATATCAACAAAAGTTGTGAAAATCAATGCAAATGGTTTTACTTTAGATTTGCTGTAAAGTTGCTTTGCAACGATTTGTATCGTGAAAAGCGCTATGCAAATAAACTTGAATTAAAATGTGAATGTATTTACAGGTAATCACAATGAGTTGAAGCCACCAGGTGGCGTATAACACCACACTTTAAGACTTTCTGCTCTAGACCGCAGGAATATGATATCTTTGTGAACTTCTCCCACCTTAACGTTTTTCTGTGAGAAAGTTGATCTTAAAATAGTGTTCGAAAACAGAAGTCTAAGGATGCTTTATGTCTAATGTTTAGTGCTACTTGTTATGTTATTTTTATTTATCAGAAGAGCAACGTAACGAGTCATTAAGGACAGAACGTTTTTGATCACTTGAATTCAATATAGGCATAAATGAATGACAATGAAACACAGTTTACAAATGTGTAAAATCGACCTTTAATGACAAGAAAACAGAGAAACTGTAGAGTGTATTAGTCTACTTTGGCTCTTTATCCCTTTCTTCTCTACTACATTTACGATAGAGACTGTAGGGAATTAAGTAGCTGCTTTTTACAAACAAATTGTCTAAATGATTGCAAATTAGTGATGATTAGAGATTACTGCGCCGCCTAAATAAACGTAATTTGACATCAAAATGAAAAAAAATAATAATAGTAACATTAAACCCAGCAGTTGACACATGTACAGTACGCACTTGTAAGATTAGATTGTATTAAATAAAAATGTATCGTTTTATATAGTTTTCTTTGACTAGATGATAAAATAAAATGGTGCCGTTTCTGTGTTTGTTACAGCAGGGTGATGCTATCTCTAAATTTGAAATGGAAATCAATGGTAACATGTTGCCGATTACAATTCAACGCTGCAGCAGACCTTCATCCTATATCTTTAAACTTCAGAAACATGGAAAATAGGACTGTCTACACAATTTTATAAATTCTTTGAAACCATTAGCTGTTTGTATTTATTTGGACAGAAACGTAGTGTGAAGCGCCTGAATCCGCGCTTGATAAAGAGAAAACTCACCGCCAGGGGTCGCTGTAGCTGGCACCCGTCGCATGTCCATCATTAAGCGCTGGCCAATTTATGCTACAGGATTATAAAAGGCCTTGCAACACTTGAGTAACATTAGTGCAACATCGGTGTCCACATATCATATGCTATTAGCTACAGCATTAAGCATAGCAAGCAATACGTTTTTACAAATCTTAAATATTAAGAACATGTATAGGCTACCATTAGCCCAGTTACTTGCGTAGGCTAATGTAACATGGAGACTGTGGTGTAAAATTGAGTATTTTTAGTTATTCCCATTAATCCTGTTTGCAATTTTAAAATGACAGTCTAAAAACCTTTAAAAAAAAAAGCAATGCGCTCTTCTGATATTACTGAAGGTGCATTGTCTGGTTAAAGTCCAGTTTAGTGCTGCAGGTTCAAATCAACACAGTAATAAGTGCTGTAACAGTGGTATGTCCAAACACTCACAGCTGCAGGGCACGACACACTTCGGTCAACAGTCACATTCATTTAACACAAGTGACCTTTGTGAACGAAGAGAGCGGACTCTTCACTTAAACACACTCCATTACGCGTGTTGGGGTCAAGAAAATATCAGCATTTAGTCTCCATCCGCTGTCGGAATGGCCATTCTGCCTTTAGCCCAATAAGATGCACACATGAATTTGTCATTTACTGATTAATTATAAATTGACACTCATATAAATGTGTGCGTGCGCGTAAACCCATGTTATAAAGCTATTCTAATAGACTACATTATAAAGCGAAGATTGCTTTTAGATTTTCTTTGTTTAAAAAAAAATAGATATTGTAAGAGTCATGAAAAAAATAAGTAAGCCTAATAATAATAATAATAATAATAATGCAGTAAGCACTGGTGCTCATAATGTCATATTGTATACAGACAATAAGTCAATTATTTTAAACCAAATGAGGTGTAGAAATGATGTAGTGTATGTATGAAAAATGTCTGTCATGTAACATTTTAAAAAATGAAATAAAAGAATATAGCCTACAGCTGGTCGATGAGAGCAAACAGATGCAGTGGATTTCAAGAAATAGCTAGTTATTTATATAGCTGACCAGTTTCCAATTGAATCTTTTGCGCACGCTCGCGCCTTAAATGATTTATTTCTGTATACCTGTGTTTCTTTTAAAGTGAAAAACTCTATAGCCTATAATACAAGCCATAAAGTCTGAATTGAGGCAAATATTGAATCAAACCTAAATATACTGTCTGTAGCAATATAATAGCAATATAAAATGTGTAGTTGTAACATATGCAACAATAAGAAATGTTACTTTTTTGAGGTATTCTGTTGCATGTTTGAATAAAAAGAATTAATGCAACAGTGGAAACCTAACAAGTCATTAGAGACTAGAACAAAACGTATACGGGTACTGTCTGCTCTCCTTTTTATTCTATAACAGTGCCATTTTTCTCCTGTAACAAACTGCATATTGTTATCAGACATATTTTTAAAACATGATTGTACTTACACGCTTGTATTTTCCGTAGACCCAGAATCAGCTTTATTGAATTACAAGGGTTTTTTGCATCGGTTCCAGAAGCTTCAGTATACTTGGAGACAAATAGACACATGATAACAGAGTAACAGATCGCAGTCACAGAAAGATAAACCTATAGTGATTTGCCATGTAAAGGTATGTTGCAAAATTGAAATGATAAATGCGCAAAGCCTACCTACTTTTACAAAGTTTCATATTTTGAATTGAATAAACCTCTTACTCGTTTTAAAAGGCTACACTCTAAAAAAAAATGCTGGGTGCTGGGTAAAATATGGACAAACCCAGCAATTGGGTTGTTTTGACCCAGCGGTTGGGTTACTACCCAAAAGGTTGGGTTAAACATTTAATCAAACCGCTGGGTCAAAACAGCCCAATTGCTGGGTTTGTCCCTATTTTACCCAGCACTGGGTTGTATTTTAACCCAGCATTTTTTAGAGTGTAATATTTTAGGCCAAGGCTGAAACTATAGGCATAACTTAATTCATTTTAGGTTACTATAGGAACTCTGCAACCTATAGGCGAGACTCTGTCCCGCGCGCACTCAGCAAACCCTGGAAAGCTTGCGCGCAAGAGAGAGAGAGAAGCGCAGACAGGGAGCACGCGCGTGGGATTGTGATTGGTCGCTCGGCTGCCTGCTGCTGGAGTGACGTCACTGCAGGAGAGAACTGCCAGAGGAGGATGCATTTAGTCAGAAACTAGACTCTCTCAAGCTGGAGAGAGAGCACATCACATCCACAGCGCAGGAGGGAAGGGAATGAGACAATCGCATGCAGGTTACACTCGTGCGTGGTTCCATAAAGTAAACGTTGCATCTCCTCTCACGTCCATGCATGACCACTGTGAGCATGCTTTTCAAGGGAGGAATTCCCCATCTTGGAAATTAAACTGCCTGTTCCGTTCTCTGGATGGCTGAGGCGCAACATTCGATGGCTGAATCCTCAAGGACTGCGAGCTTTGAATGGAAAACGCATCGCTGAAGAGACGCACTGAAGAGTTGGGCTTTTGACTAGATGCGTCTGCGCTGCTCAGAGATTTCAGCGTCATGTTCTTCAACGCGAGACGCACGGGAACCTCTATTTGTCCCCGACACACGGCCACTCGTAGCTTACTTTCTGACAGAGAGGAATATGCACGTCGATTGTTAAAAGTAAGATTTTTAAATGCTCTCAATTGTTTCTGCGTACTCGTATTTTTAAACGTGAATTTGGATCACTGAATTGTTTTGGCCACGATAACTCTTAGTAACTCAGTAGCCTATAAGTTGACTTTAATTCATAAATACATGCATATATGTAAAAATGCATGCATATATGTACGATCCTAACATTTGACGTGAATTGCTTATAACTGACCCCATGTGACAGACAAGGCCGTGTTCACTGGTAAGTGCATGTGGCCCTCTGTACTTTGTACACTCTCAGCAGGTGCATCGAGAATGTTTGGAACATTTTCGTGAAATATGTAGCGTGTGTATCGTTAACAGTAATATGAACAGGCGACATAGTAACTACACAACCTAAGAAGACATTTTTACAGTCGTTTTGGATTATATACACTATACACACTTGTATGGCTGCAGAGCTTTAGCCCTTTATTAACTTGATTGTGTAATTAGTGGCGTTTGATTTTGGTAAAGCATGTTTATTGCACTACTCTTGTACGTATTTATATTTATAAATACAATTATATTGCTCTACATTTATTTAGGCTATTTGCGGACATTATAATGCATGCGTCTAGTTTTTATAATACAATATGCATAATTTGCATCACTTAGAAACAAGACCAAATGTAATTAACAATAGATTTAACTATATGAGGTCACATCTGCGTGAGGGAAACGTGGGTTCAGCTTGAACACAGCCAAGAAACAGCTTCATAGTTTATAATGCAAAACAGAACTGTTGAAATATAGTCCTTGTTAAATAAAAATAATGCGAACATTATAAGCTATTTGGGTCTTATTTCTTAACTGCATCATTTTTGGGAGGAAAGTAAGATTTATATTAAACTGTGTGCTAAAAGGCCTTGCGGTTTGCGGAATCGTAACGCACGAAGTGAAGATGAAATGATGCATGGTGATGTAGGCATGTGGAGGTGTGATGACTGTCTGATTGTTGGGGCCTAACGAGCCAAATGAAATGGTTAGACCTAATAATCGTCATTTCTAAGGATTACTGGTGACCAGAAGGGACCAAATCCCTTTAAATCGGATTGATGAATGGAAAGCCTTACAATAACTCCAAAGACTCCATTTGAAACGCACCCACACCGCAACTTCAGGCCTAGACTATTGTGGATTATGTCTTCACCACTTGCTGGAGGTCTGGAGAACCTCATAAATCCATTCAACACTTGACTTGTTAACAGCATTTACAGGTCTATAAAAAAAGAGTGTAATTTGTGTATTGCGCATTAACCCTGTTTTCGTTCATCAGGTCGACTTTATGAGATGTTCCACATTTTAAAAAAAAAGTGTTGACAGGAGGTAGTTGCTATCTTTGGTTATCTAGCTGTATGAGTGTTTATCTGCCTTCATAAAGCTAGATAACCGAAAGTAGAAACGTCCTCCTTAACTGCATAGTGGACAAGTTGGGAAGCAATGATGGCAGGGAACTGCGTGAGGTAAGCAGGCCCTCTGCTCTGTGTGAATCATAGGAGCCCATTTAAACCACTGCTATGTCAGTAATACGATCGTGAGGATAGCTCACAAGTAGTTTCAGGCTGTCATTTTAAATGCACCTTCGGACAGGTGCACGTTTTTGGACTACTGCATCAATTTTGAAAATCTACTGTAGTGCCTTAGTTTAAAAAAAAATCGAAAGGGACTATATTTAACTTGTGTTTGACTATATAAAAGAGCTACGATTTATTCTATTAATGCTTTTTTCTAAATATTAATAATTGATGTTGATTTACTCAGCTGTTTTTTTTTTAAAGTTATTATTTGACCAGTTCAGTCAGTGTTGGTTTTGATGTCAAAGGTTTGGTTTAGTCTGAGAAATAATGAAAAAGCTATGAGAAGAAATGTATTTAATAAATCATTTAAACGACAAAATTCCAAGGGAAAAATAAACGGCAAACGTTTACTTTTATTTAGGCTCACAATCAAATTAGGAACAACTAGTCGATCACTAATCGAAGATAAATGAGATGTGTTGAAAATCTCTCCTCTCAACACTCACACGATGACAAATAAGGATTTCTGAGATGATGAAAAGGTGAAATCGGTTTTGTCACATGTCCACAAAATGGCTTCCTTCGTGTTGGTTTTGATTTATCGACAAAAGGGCTTTAAAATATTAAGAATTCATATATAATCTGGACATTTTAAATCACTAAAGATTTTCTCTTTTTTTACAGTCTCTAGATATTTTTGACATGAAGTCCCACAGACTATCCTACATTTAAAACTTGAAAACTTGTAAATTATGAAAGCTGCGTATTTAAGTAATTTGTTGTATACATTGCATTTTTTAACGCATCTTTAAACAACTTTGATATTGTGAACGTGACGTCATCGACCCATTCGCAGTGACAGCTATTAGGCAATGACGTCAAGCTGAAGCAGCTTCATTATGATTGGTCATATTAATCTGGCTGTACACATCAAAGATGAAGGCATGAGGCGGAATCTAATGCGGAATGAAGGCGCTTTTTTTCTTTTTTCTATTCTTTTTTTTTTCTTTTATCCCTGTGGCTTTTTAGTGACATAAGACGTAATTGTGAGACACCAACCCTATAGTAGGCTACTGTAAAAATTGCTGAAAATTATGTAAATATTAGTAGAAAATGTTTAGATCTCAAAATCTTTAGAGGTGTAAGCGCCTTTGGAGCTTCGCGTCGCAGAACCACACACACACACACACACACCTCTACACACACACCTCCACACACACACACACAAACACACACAACACGATTTCCTTGTCATTATCCTTGTGGGTACTCTCCATAGGCGTAATGGTTTTTATACTGTACAGATTGTATATTCTATTGCCCTACACCAACCTACCCCTCACAGGAGACTTTCTTTCCTTTCTTCTTCTTCTTCCCTGCATTTTTAGAATTGTCAAAAACTTAATTCTGTATGATTTATATGCTTTTGTACCCGTGGGGACCTCAATTTAGGTCCCCACCGTGACACGAGTCCCCATGAGTCTGTGTGTAGTCAGGTTTAAGTCCCCACCAGGATATATTAACCTGTACACACACACACACACACACAGCCTGTGTGTTACAAACTCTTCAGTAAAGCATATATTAAAAATACTGTTCCTTAATTAAATGATTATCGTCAATATATTAAATACATATTTATTATAGTTACACAAATATTAGAAACCAAATGAAATTCCTGAAGCAATCACGAAAAAAAAAACCCATTGGCGTGTGCTTAAAATGTAGGTCAGTTTAATCTGAATTGGACTCAATTGCCTGGCTTATTAGTCTTTGTTTTACTGCTGTATGGATAATACAACTAAATACAACTAGATGCATACTTTTGTTTTCAGATACAGAAAGAAAGGAGTCTAAGCTTAGAATGGCAATTAAACTAAATGAAGAGAAGAGGAAATTATTGATAATTACAACTTGAAAAGAAAAAAACAACAACTAACAAAGAAACGATAGAGAACAAAAAAGAATACGTTTCATGAGCTGACTGAGCAGATTTGACATTCTCTATATTTGCCCCGTTAAAAAAATGTTTCACATGCCAAGTGTGATTTAAGGTGCGAATTCGGCCTTGCTTGAGCTTTTTAATTCAGTGTTCATTATCTGGCTGTCATTTATGTGTTTGTAAATTATATCAATAATTTAAATGTAAAACTGAAATATTCTGATTATTGTCTATTCCTGGTGTATTTTATTACTTCAACTCATTGTAGGCTCTCAAACTGCAGTGTCTTTGTGATAGACCAGAGGACTGGCGCTAAGGGGGAAAACGGCATCTGGTAAGTGCAATCAAAGCGTATTACAATGCAACATTGTAATTAGAACAATTAGTTGCAGATTTAATCTGATTCAAACACACAGTAAATCATAAAGTATATGCTAATGAATTCATGCAATTGAAATGAGCCAAATGTAAATAGTAATCCCCAATCAAGTCCAAGACACTATATGCATGACATGAATCTTTCATCAGAAAATCTATATATCTGTATATATAATAATCTATATCTCTCCCTCTCTTGCCATATATATATATATATATGCATAGTCATAAAAAGCATCTGTTTATGGTTTTCTGACCTGACCTGTTTTCCTATTTTTGCATGTTTTTGCATCAGGCAGACACTGTGCAATTCACACAATATTAGCAAATGAATAAGAAAAGGGCTCGCTATGACTGTTAAACATAAAACATAATTATCTCATAATTATCTGTTAGACATTAAACATAATTATCCCGGGAAATATCCCTCAAAGCATCAGGCTTGACCTGTGTAAAAAGAACGAAAATAAATCTAAATCACAATATATTTCAACATGCCAAGGAATCTGCAGGACTGCAGGACATTAGGCCAAAGGCTTCAATGCGATAAATGATCGGAGAGAGGATATTATATGTCTGTCTCCATCTCGATAATGATAAGAATGTATGGGCCACTATCACATTGCATATTACTTTATGTAAAATTAATGTGAGCAAAGAAATTCTGTCATCATTCATTAACAGTGATCTTTTCCAGCTAAACTGGTTACCTAGCACAATTGAATAACGGTTATTCAATGAAATTATGGGTGGACAGTAATTGATGTGGGCTGATTCATTATACCTTCACAGTGACCAATTGCACAGCTGGCTATGAGAGCACAAAAGCCGGACGTTCATGCCTTCGCATGATTCGTGTTGAGCTAACGCACAACTACTTACATTACTAATACCAGGGTTGTCTGAACGTGGTGAAGTTACTTAGCATGACACGAACAAGAAATTATAGTCACCTGATACTGTTTATATCATCCAAAGAAATAATATATAGCAGTTGCCATGACATCTGCTTTGGCAGTGATAAAAGGGGCTTTTTGTTCTTTATTTTCTTGTTTCCCCTTAGCAACTGCCAGCCATTTACACTGCCTTTTTGGAGCAAGAGGGAGAGAGGAAAAAAATGGTGCAATTGTCCAAATGAAAGAAAAGAAAAATAATAGTCAACCCTCATCCTTCTTCTACCAGCTCCCCTCCCTTCTTCATCAACGGAAGCATTTAGTGCCATCTGTGCCCCAGGAGAAAAGAGGAAAAAAAGGAAGGAGTGAGACTCTACATCCCAAGTGCCAATGGGGACAAAGAGGCTGCCAGTTGCCACGGACCACCAGATGCTGGAAGACTGCAAGTCTGAATGAGGGGTGTGCTTTCAGGAAGCCATCTTGATGGAGAAGCTGGCTGCTGCTCCCTAAAATGGCTGTGTTGGCATGAGGTAAGCTGCATCGATGGCTATATCAGACTAGCTGCCGCATTATTGTCTCCGATTTTAGCTCCGCCAGTGGTTGCCAGGTCGTTTGAAACGTAAAGCAAACGAATTGGGCGAATGCCTACACAAAACATCTCTAAAAAACGTGTTTTGTGGTTGCTTTTTTGGCGGCGTGAGATTAGGCCCAAATCATTTTCTTTAAAAAGAGCTATCACGCTCTCATCTTTCCTGACTAATTAGAAAATATCCCCGTTATCTATATGCACACGCTCAGATATGCACAAAGACCTTCTGATTTGTAGCGAGCTTTGAAAGCAAATGAATCCCTCCTGCTGCTGTATACGTATTTTCAAATGGAAGAGAATGAAAGTAGCTATTAATTCGTGCTCTTACCCCATTAATTGAATGGAGGTTTGGTTATGTGTTATATAGGACAAAACCGTGCAACGAAATCCATGGCTCAATGGCGACACAAAAATGACCACAGCAGATTTTCAGATGAAACCAAAAAGCGAGAGCTGCTTGAACTCACTCGAGAGACTAAGTTAATTGACATACGGCATCCTCTTGACCAAAGCAACAGAGTCAACCTGAACTGAAGAGCACTTTTGTTTCTGCTGCTTAATGATACACCAAATTACTGGCACGAAGGTGCCAAGTGCCCCTCACCAGCTTACAGTAGCACATACGCTGCCCTGCCCAACTTTAATGTTAGAAATAGGTCTGCAGGCTAATGATGTTTGGTGTCTTTTAAAACAGCCACAGTTTGTATCATTAGCTGGTCAAGAGGCGAGAGGTGCAAAACATCACATTGCTCACTCGGTTCACTCGGATGTTGCGTGGTAAATGGAAATTTACGCAGGCCGCCTGGTTGCAGAGAGCTGCGTGTTATGTCATTGAAATGGATGTAAGACACTGAAATGCACTTCACAAAGGTGACTGGTTGCATCATAATGGATTGCTGGTGATATGCAGAGCTGTGCTGGTGCATTTATTGCAGAAAATGATTAAAATAGGTGGAATACACAAACATATTTGCTCTAGGATGGCAAATTTGCTTTGCTTTTGTGATGTTCCCAAAACAACACGAACGAATAGAGCGTAAATAATCAAAATACATTGAAATGCGAAGACGAGACAAATGATGCGTCATCTACTGAATATTTAAAGCCACTGAATCCCCCTCGTAATAACAGAAAACCGTTTTTGCATACTTACTGAGCGTGGAAACCCTGTGTGCCTAAAAGACATCCTTGTCCATAAATGAGCTTTTTAAAAAAGACTGACATTTTATCCTAAAAGAGGAGGCTTGGCAGAATAACCCATCAAAAAAGACATGTAAAAAAGATCACTGATGTACGGAAGGTGCCCGTGGAGCTTACAAATAAAGGAAACAATGATGCAAGTGCCTCTGTTAATGAAAAAGACCAGACAAGTTCTGCATATTAACATAATTGCATAGGAACAAGCAGAGAGGACTGAGCCCCCAATTAAAGGCACAGCGGTGCTTTAGCAACGGCACGTGGCAGCATTCTATATTTTGAATGTTTATGTTCAAATTTGAATGCCGACTTTGATGCTTTCAAAGCAGAAAAAGACTTTGATGTTACTGTTGTGCTTGTGTTCAGTCTGCCTTTTTTTCTTGCAGAGAATTATACATGCATTCCAGAAATTTCCGGGGATAAATACACACACAAATATACAATGCAGAAATGTTTCCATTCTGAATGCAAAATATAATTTTTGCAATCTATATTAAGCAGGAGCATTTGCTTTATCAGTTTTGCATATAAGAGACAAGAACAATCCATGTTCATATTTTTAAAAGAAATAGCCAGAGGTTTAATAATTTAGGGTGTTTTGTGAGCCTGTAATTAATTATAGAAAATTATTAAAAAGTATAAAAAATTAAGATTATACTACAACACAAAGCTACAGATTTCAGATTTAACACCACACATTTGTCTCAATAGATGTTATTATATTATTAATATATGGAAATGGTTTCTCCATCTACATACAAAAGAAAAAGAGATTTTTCAAGATGATACAAAACTGAGCATCTCTATTTGCGACCCAACACTCTGCATACATTTTAAACTCGTCCTTGGACAAAATAGTAGCCTAGAAATGAGAGACTGTACCTTTAATAGAGAATTTCTAATTAGGCTGTGTATCTTGCTGTGAGGGGGAGGGGTTTCCTCCTTCTGCATCTCTCAGGGTTTTATGTAAAAGACCTTCAATGTTTAAATATCTCTCATACGGACCCAAAACTAATTTTATACCCTAGATCAGAGAGTCTAATGCAATAGTGTTACACAACAACACTGCATTTGCCCAAATGGCGCATAATGATAGCACAACTGTAGATGGTTTAACAGTTTTTACAAATGTATAGAAGCAAGAATAAATGTTCACGTTCGCATTTGTGTGTGTGTGTGAGTATAAGCGGTCGAGCAGGGGGAGTGGATGCTTGTCAGAGCATAATGTGACTGCTGCAGAGCAGTGGCTGAAAAGTGTTAATTATGCCGCTTGGCACGGTGCCAAACCCATACCAGATTTTTCCAGTTTTCAATATGCAAATCATGCGCTGAACTGTGTATTGTTTTTGTGGTTTACCAGTTCTTTGTGTTTTCAGCCAAACAGAATGCGCACATGAGTATTTGAGTCAGAAAAACGAAATATTTGTTTTTTTCCTTTCTGCATCAGGCAAACACAAAAGCTATAGAATAATGCACAGCATTGCTAAGAAATAATTCCAGTCTAAATTCATACAAGCCTATGCATGAATGGAATTATTTGAAATAAAATCTAATAATTCAAATGTAAAAAAATAAAAATTAAATCCTTAGCACATTTGGATTACTGTCTATAGCTCTCTCTGGTACCAGTCCAACGTAATGTGCTTTATGGAGTGGCATATGTAGATTTTAGGCATGGCTGTGATTATATTGTTTCATGGACTGAAAAGGGCAATTCCTTGAAATGTCTGGTGTCTGGCACAATAATCACTTCAACACAAGGTCATTTGCATGTGTGTGTATGATGAAAAATGTGTTTTCGTGTCTGTGTGCAAGAAAGTCAATCAGTTTCAGAGTGTTTTTTTTTTTTTTACACAACTTCTCCTTACACATATTCAAGCATCAATAGCAATACCACAAATTATGATTTGTGATAAATAAGGAGCAAACTGTCAGCTGTAGTCTCTTTGTTGGTAAACAGTTTGATAGTGCCCACATTATTATTCCAGACCCCTCTCCTCTTCTACAATGGCAGCATTGTACGGCGAGTACTTGACGTGGGTCCGCAGTCCCCCCTGTTTCCCACCATTGTCTGAACGGATGGAGTGCCAGAGACAGTGGAGGGTAATAAGCTGAGAAAGATGCTCAGGCCCAGACAGAGCCAGATGCCTAAATTAGCACCAAAACCCTAAGAGACTATCCTCAGGGAACGGCTGAGGACGGGGCTTTATTTCTCAGGCTGCTTCGAGAGTGTGTTAGCAGCACTGTATGCTTGTGCGGTCAGGAATTGCGTGAGCATTTGCACAATCATGTGTGCTCGCGCAGTAGATGCACTCCTCTCTGTGACATATTTTTGCAGTGCCTGCTAGAGTATCGAGTTGTTATCGAGTTTAAATCGTTAAAGGTCAATGCTAATTGATTAATATGAGTGTGTATTCTAAAGTGTAGCATTTTATATTGTATATCTTTTGTCTTAGTGTGTGCAGTTTAATTATTTATTGTATTGTAATTATTGTTGGCTCTTTGACGAATTGCTTTTGTATCCAAAGCGACTTGGGTTTGCAAGCATCTGCCAAATGCATAAATGTAATGTATGATGCATGATGTGCGTTGCAAAGTATTTATGAATCATAAAGTTCTGTGTATATATTAATGCATTTTGCATGTAAAATCTCAAACAACTTGAGTTGAATTTGAAGGACAGTTTGTTCCTCGCCCCCTTCTGCTAGGGCACAGCAGTTGGGCAAGCAATTAATTAAAGCTCCATTACAATATATTGCCCAGTAAAATGGAGGCAGTGATACAGAAAACCACAGAGAAAGTTTGCACTGGGACAGCAACAGTATTTCACAGCAAGCAAAAGGTGAATCACAAAAAAAGGAGGAATTATTCATGCTTAATAAAATAGAAATAAAGCAGATGGATGCAGTGAACAGGGGAAAAAAGTATTGCAGGAGAGTTGGAGGACTTGCATAAAAAGCCATCGAGGACACTGTGTCACCAACTGAGGTTTTCTGTTCTCGACAGCAACGCAGTGGAAAAAAGTAGGGTGAGATAAACAATTGATGTTAATAAATACGCAGATGAACAATAAAATATAGAGGAAATGTGTGTTTGGCGGAGAATAGAAGAGGTGGGGGAGGGCTTTTACTGTCTGGCTCAGTCTGTGGCCCCATGTGGCAGTTGCTGCAGCTGGCATGTTAATATCAAAGGCCTATGGGAGGTGGCTATCTGGGAATATTTGTCTGGCATACTAACAGTTTTCTCCCCGTCATATGTCATCTTTATGTCCAGTGTTATAGGGCTTCACATATTTATTTCTAAAAGCCAGCTCTGTGAGATTTCATTTCATGCTCTTGTGATAGAAACTTAGTGCCAGATTAGATTTGGAAACATATATGACTGCAGGGAGAATGAAAGCTGCTACTGCTTTCTGGGAAAGTTCACACTTGTATATATATTTATATCTTTCAAGTCATTTTTAATGCATGCTTTACCAAAGATATCTCTTGAGGACAAGTTGAGAATGGATTGTGTTAATGAAGACACTTAACCAGGGTAGACGAGTTACGAATCGCTTTCATAACTAAGAAATGAACAGTGGTGAGAAATGACTCAGAAGCATCTCTTGGGTTCGTGTTAAAGACCACTGTGTGTTTTATGGTAAAATTCCCCTTGTATACCTCAGCTGTCGATCTCGTCTTAATCTCGGGATAAACGCGATTATCCCGCGAAGGGTTGTTCTCAGCTTTGTATCAGCTACGGGGGAGCTTTGAAATTGTTTCCCCCCACCTTTTTCTCCCCCACCTTGGACGGGTGGCCATGAAAAGCCTGGGATTGAGATTCCCGAGCAGGAAAACATGCAGCAAAAAGAACCACAGTCAGCAGAGTGGTAGATCTAAACTGAACTATTAAATGCAAAAGGTAATCCAGAGCCACAATGGAGATGTTAGAATCACAGAACTATACGGCATCTTAATCCAGATCATGAACTTGAGAGATGGATGAAAGTAAAAGTACCTTAAAGGGACAGTTCACCCTGAAATACAAATTTTGTTATCATTTACTCACCCTCATGTCACTCTTAAACTGTATGACTTTCTTGTGCAACACAAAAGAAAATAATATTGCATTTCAATAGATTAAATATATATATAAAAAAATTTTGTCATGATGTTCATACAGGGTTGGAATAACATGAGGGTGAGTAAATGACAGAAATTTCATTTTTGGCTGAACTATGTCTTTAAGTGAGCTTTTAGACTAAATCTAAGCATATAAAAAGTACCCCTATGTGACTTCAAATCAGTTTCTATGACAAATGCATTTTTTGTTCCTATTATTCAGGTCTATGCAATTAAAATCATAATTTATGTATTGTATTAAGGGGATAACCTTGAAAAAATGTCACTTTGGAAACCAGTTCTTTCAAAGACTTTTCTTTTGTTGATAATGCAGAGTGCTAAAGATGAGGTTTGAAGTGACCGGACGCAGGAGTTGCGTTGAAAGGTTCTGGCCAATGTACTTTGTAATAAAGCTAATAAAAGAGAGATGGGACTTCTCTGCAAATCCTTAAAGCTCTCACAGGAACATCAGTAACTGTATCCTGGAGGATGCGAGTGCAGAGGGCAGTACTAGGAATTCAAGAACAGGAGAGTGGAGACCAGGGACCACTTAAACCTCCATCATGGTCTCACCATTATAAAAGACCTTGAGATATAATTATCCTCACTTTATAGCTTACCTTTTTGCCCACTTTGCATCCTAATGAGGAGAATTACAATCACTTTTAAAATGTAAATAGAAAGGAATATATATATCACATACATAACCTCTCTTAATAGATATAATATATAATATATATATATATATATATTATATATATATATCTATTAGGTTGAAACAATCATATTTTTTGTAAGGGTTTTGCTTTGAAAAGTCGACATTGTTTTACTTTACAAAAATGTTGTATCACATTGGTCCCCTTAGATCATTATTTTGTGTATTTGGTGTAAATAAATGTGTTTATGCGGTTTAAGGTAAAAAAACACATTATTTTCCATATAATGTATATTATTGTTTCTCCTCTATGCCCCCCTTTCTGAAACGCATCGATTTTTACAAATCTCATCGGGTCCTGAAAGCGAGGTGTGCTGTGATTGGTCAGCTATCCAGTGCATTGTGATTGCCGAATACCTCAAGCGTATGACGGAAATATTATGCCCCTTACCATACTGTTGATGCCCTGTCCGGCCGAAGTCTACGAGACAAAAACATGAAAGCCCATTATAAACTAGGCATTTGTTGCATCCATTGGGGACCTAATAATTACGTATTATAATGACTTATATGGTCTTTTTACGTGTTGCGTTGCATCGCGCCGCGTGAACATAAAACCATGTTTGCATTTGTGATCGTAGAAATGACAAACAATAAGTGCTACTTTACACTGCTCAAAACTTGCGTTTGAATCATCTGCATTGTATGCTACCCTCCAGGAAACATCCTCCTCCTCTGTAAAATGCGAGGCTCACATCTAATAGTTGGTTGGAACTGTTTCTGGAACATGGTTGTAAATACAACTACCACTGATTTCTAGTTCGTGTCCTTTTGGAAACCACCACAGTGTTTAGCTTTCGCAACGAAGGCTACGATCTCCACACAGCGCGGCGCAACAACTACGCGAGAATCAAAGTTCGCCTTCTTTCCTCTTTGGTGAACTTTGGGCGCGTTAGGGAAATTTCCCACATCGTGACGTAATATATGTGGGTGCTTGTTAGAGACGAGCCGTTTTAGGGCTGCGTGCAGAGTCTTACCTTTTATAAGAATATCTCCTTTGGTTTGAGACTTTAAGTCCTGCAACCTTTAGGGATCTATCTATTCACGAACCGCTTGTACACGCCAAAGAGAAAGGAAAACTAAATCGGGGGGCATCCGATGACCCCTTTAATGTTTTTGGTGACTATTGGATGACTAAATGATTACAGAATTTTACTTGATGAGTGAACTATCCCTTAATTTCAAATACTAACTCATGGAAAAGGTACAATGAGTGTTATTTTAGTATTATTAATATATTATTATAGTTTATGTTAATATTTTGAATTAGATTTCTTTACATCTGTTTTTCTTTTAATTTGAGTTAGTTTTAAGTCATTTTGTTGTGTTTTTGTAATTTTTATTAGTTTTTTAGTTTTTATATTCTATATCGTTTTAAGCTTTAGTTTTTATTTTTCCATTAAATTACTTTTAGTTATTAACTCAGCTTAAACTAAATGAAAATGAGAAATGTTGGCAACCACCTGAAATAAAATAAGATCATATTTTATTTCGATAATAACCCAATAATATTAACAATAACCCTGCTTCATGGTTATTATTGTTAATATTATCGAGTTATGATTAACTAAAAAAAAAAAGAAATTTTCATTACTTAAACTTATTTCAGTTAATGTTTATTTTCTTTTAAGGATTTTTTAAATATCATTTCAGTTAATGTTTACATTATTTCAAGTAATAAACATCTTTTTTATGGTTTTAGTTAATGACTATAACCATGCTCCAATCCATATGCAAATATTATATAAGGACGTGTGATCCTCATTAATGCTATCAGACTCAAGTTCAAGTTCATTGCCTGTGGGAGTCCCAGCCAGACTGGGAACTTCTTCATCCACCCCTGTGAACCAGCTCACCCCTTGTAACCCACACCCTATCTGCCCCGTCCCCCCACCCCTGTGGTTTTGGTGGCGGGCTGGAGGGGGTCCTCCACTCTGTGCCGTTGCTAAGGGAGCGAGAGCTGGCTGGCCCAGCAATGCGCTGGTGAAAAGGCCCGCCTGTCAAAGTGTCTGAGGGAAGTCAGGGCTGTTGCTTGCGCCCTCTGTATACACACACTCTTATATATACAGCCTGCATGTGTGTGTTTCTCAGACCCTGGGAATGGCATCAAGCACTTTAATTCTCACCCCCCCCCACCCCCCCCCCCCCATCCTCATCGTCGCAGTGATTGGTACGCAGGAGCCCCCCTCCATCCTAAAATGTCTAGTCTACTTCCATCCCATAATCCTCCTCATTGCAACTCCTCTAGGAACAATATTTGTGGCTCTTGGTAAAAATTATTGTAGGCCTTTGGTTCTACAGTGTGAATACACTTTCCTCAAACAAAGATAATTGGAATATGTTTTACAGGAGTTTTTCTACTTCAAAATGGCACATTAATTCATGTGTTACTTTTTCTCTCTTTTTTTTTAAAAACCTTTAACATCCCTGGAACTTGTCAATGACACAAAGGTTCTTATAGAAAAATATGGTTCTTTTAGGAACTGCTCACTGAAAGGTTCTTTTGGGAATCAAAAATGGTTCTTCTATGGCATGTCCGCAAATTCTGGCTCGCGAGATCCACGTTTCCTGCAGAGTTTAGAGCTCTAACCCTAATCCCAACACACCTGGTTTGCTATCATGTCTCAGATCAGTAGAAAATCCAGTATGGTGTGTTTAGTTAGGGTTGGATCTAAACTCTGCAGGAAAGTGGAATCCCGCTATCCATATTTGAGGCTACTGTTTTCGGTGGCATCTCTGCAGAACCCCATGTTGGGACCTTTATTTTAAGAACTCTTTATTGGCATCCGATGGTTTCAGAGACCTGTTACATTTCCATTCCACAAAAGGTTCTTTGTAGTAGAAAATGGTTCTTTTAAGAACTTTCTTTGGGAAACCAAAAATGGTTCTTCTATTGCATCACTTGAAGAACCTTTTGAAGCACATTTACTTTTAAGAATGCTATTCGTTGCATGAGGAGTGGACTTTTTGCAACTCATCTATAACTTAATATGATTGTTTCTACTACAATCAACATAGTGGTGCATAGTGCTTTAGAATGTCATGGTGGGCTCCGTTCCCATTACATTAGAGTGTGGTGTGAACGTGTGTGTGTGAGTGTGTGTGTGTGTTTTCTTAGGTCTCCCTTCCAGGCTGAGACGAGAATTGAGAATAAAGGCCATGATTTGCATAAGCTGCATGCTGTCTGAGGGTTTTTGGGAAGGCGGTGGGAGCTTGAGGAAAAAAAAAATATGCGGGAATATAAAAAAAAGAGACAGAAAGAAACCACACATTGTAGAGGCGCAGAAAGAGAGAGGGAGCTTGAATGAAGCAGAGGGTTAAAATTGACAGAGAAAAGGGTCTTGCCAAGTCTCCTGCAGGGATTAAATTGTCCATAAACCTCTCTATATATAATTTGGGAAAACTGGTAATGGCGTTGATACACATCGTACACAAATTCTAAGGGTGACGGGGTATAGAAATGATCCGCACCACTTTTGGAAGCAAATAAAGAATGAGGGATTGTAAACAAATGTGGTCAATGCATGTAAAAGTGTTGTGTTGTATGCATTACCCTTCGCTAGATAGCCAAATTTGTTTTACTGACTGCATTATTTGGAGCAATATAAATACTCAAAATTATCTCAAAATGTCACCCTCTTTAAAACTATAATGACCACTAAGCTGAGTGAATATTGTGATGTTGTGAAATTGCCGAATAACACACACAAAGGACAGCACAGCATTACCCCAAACTGCAATTTAGATGCTTGATTGTTCTCATTAAAATAAACTATTGGAAACGCCACCAAAATGGACTCCAACCTTTCTAAAATCTACAACATTTAGAATATTAGCAGTATTGCAAACCCATAAATCCACTTCCTATTATTTGGGGTGAAATACAAGAACAAAATACTGCTGACAATGGTGTGTTTGCATTGCATTGTGTTTCAGTTTTCATAGTAGCAGTCACTGATCGATAATTCTAAACACTTTTCCCATCGCTAGATTTATCAGGAATGGAGTACAGAAGATAGCAGGGTTGTCATTTGCATTTCAGTCAATCAGATATTTTCAAGTTGACAGTGGAGAGACATTCAAGACATCACAAATGTCAGTTTTAGCACACTGGATTAGTTTTGGAAGTATTTTTGTTTTCCTTTCAGAAACGTAGAAAACAACTTCAGAGAGAAAAAAAAACAGACATCCCTTGTGACCATGCAACTCTAGCTCTTTGGATCTATTTCTAATGTTAACGTTAATATGGTTTTTCATTTCCACTATATTGAATAACACTACACACACTAACTTCACATTGTTGTTGATGCCAGTATGTTGTCTTTTTGACATTTATGTCATAACAGCAAGCCATGTCATATTAATCTTTTTATTTTCCTCTCTAACCAGGCTCCTGGCAATAAAACGCTGAAAAATTCCCATCGTTGTCATCAGCTGCTGGAGAAACCAAGGCCATCCTGCTATGTTTGAGTCAAATGGTCAATCACATCACCTCAGGAATCCAGTGTGCAGCATCTCTTCCAGATGGTTCGCTGTGAAAATTTAACAAGCAGATGAGAGATGAATTAGAATGTGCACTAATTGATTTAACTGGGTATCTTAAAACCTTGCAGACAATCAGTAAGACTGGATGGGTGTGTGGATTTGGGCTGTTCACCCAGTTAAATCTTAGATGTTAGAAAATGTGTTGTACAATCTTATCAGTGCTGTATAAACTGAAGAGAATAATGTGCCTTAATGTGTGAAAAGTTTACAGTGAAAGTTGTTGTTATTGAAACATTTCAGTGCATGGGAATTTGCGATCCCTATTTTAAATACTAGTATTTTTAATGTTAGTCATCCATGTTTCATGTTATTATATTATAAAATGTGCCTGTTTCAGTTGATGTACAGGAAGGAAATTGGTTAATCCAGATATTTTGTATGGCTGTATGTATGGTTTAAGAATTATGCTCAGTTTCTCTCTGCATTATCATTTGTCTGATTATGTGATATGTGAAAAACGTATTGAACTGCACAAATAAACAACATTAAAGCACTGACAGAATGATTGTTGACACTGAAAGCCATTTTAAGTTATACTCTGTATAGAAATGTACTTTAATGGGAGGTGGACGTCAACACAGCTTCACATGTAGTGGCCACAGGCTATTTTGTAACCACCTACTTCAAGACAGCTTGACAGCTCATAGTTCTGGTGCTCCTGTCAGCACCTTGGACAGCACATAATAAGCAAGTGCGGAAAATAACTAGCAGTGAATCACCTCTCTTATTCATGCAGAAGTCATAAAAAATAAAACATATGTGCTGCTCTGGTGTGAATCAGCGCAGTGTGCTTAAGGTGATGTTTGTGTTTTTAATCTGTGGGAAGGAGATCAAACTAATTCATAAAATTCTGTCAATGCTCAGACACTGCATGTCAATGATTGTTTCCATTTACTGAGATTATATTTGAAGCATAGGCTACATAAAACCGCTGAGCTATTTCCCGTTCCTACTCCTTCCTACCTCGCTTGTAAATCTGCTTCCTGTAAGTTCCAGTATCTTGCTCACACACGTCTCCTCGTATGCGCTTCCGTCATTCTTGCTGCCCTGCCGCAGGATTGACCTCTCATTCCCACTAGCCCAGGAGCAGCTGCCAACGTATTTTTTATTGCTGGTGTCCATCGCGAAATATACCTATTGCGGGTGCACCCTGCGCCTGACGCTCTTTCCTATCTTTGATCCGATCCCTATACCAAAAGGTCTTCTCCACCCTTACCTCGTCACCCGTTCGCTGGATGCTTTATGTCATCTGTGCTGGACCGCATTATATCTCCCACAATTGCATAAATTGTTTGAACAGGGTCGCTTCTTTCTGTTTCGCCCCAGCTTGGTACAAGTACTTCGAACACAATACAACAATTAAGTCATGTCGTTTTCCCTATCGAGTTTGACAGTCGTAATTACTACATAGGATTCGTGATGCTCCTCACCCGCCTCTGGTCTTATTGTGTACAGTACTCACAATGCCGATAGTTAGATTCCACTTATCGGCTCCTGTTCTACCTGGGGTCTTACTTTCACACCACTCTTTAATTAATCGAGAAATTTGACAAGTCATTTAAAATACCCTCTTGGGTAAACTTATTAACATAACCTTGTCATTCCATTCTTTACTGTTTGCTTCATTCGCATTAGCGCCGTACGGAGATTCAACAGAAAGTACTGCAGTTCTACGTTATTAATTCGTAGTTTATACGTTTCGTGCATACGTGTTGATAAAGTTTGGCAACACAACTTCTCTGTTTACAATGTATACATGAATACACTTCACTTCAACCGGATTTTTATTTATGTTTCTGAGACTTTTCTACCTGCCTTTATGCGAAAAAACGAAATATGTGGAAACTTTTCTCCATTTTATTGCATAATGAAACTCCTTCCCACCAGTTTATATAATTTATTATGGCGTAATTGACTTGCATCAATTAAATTAACAAAAAAGAAGGGAAGAAACAAACTGACGAACAAAATTCATTTATTTTATTTCATTAAAAAACGTAACTATCCATCGTAAATGCTATTCAACAAACATTTACTGTAAGCAATAACCCACCTGTGTATTAGATTTCCAGCAATCTAAATCGAACAAAAACATAGTGTTCGTATCAGGATAAGCCTGTGGAGAAAGAAGAGACTCGTTAGTCGTCGGATGTCGAGTTAATATTGTAGGAGAGACTGCACTGTAACACGGGGTAAGTTGTAACATCATTAGTTTGCAATTAGAAATCAGCTACAGGGGGGAAATCAGCATCATATATATGAGCACCACTTCACTGAGGTGGAGGTACAAATCGTAAGACTTTGTGTAAAATATAGAGGATTTATAATTTTTTTAAAAAGCATCGAGATGTTCTCCCCGTCTCCTTTATAATTTAGTTTGATGGATGAATGTTATATTATTCAATCGTTAATATCATCTGTTTCAGTAGGTTCTCTTGTTCAATTTGAAATACAAGCTTCAAATCTAAAGGGTTGTAACACTTTCCAATGCACTTACTGGACCCAGAAATATTAAGGGGAAAAAAAACAGTGCACACTCAACACACAGCTTATGTGTTTGTTACCAAACGTAGCCTATTTGCTTTCAATTATATTTGCTTTAAAATGTATTTTGCTTTAAATTGTCCTATATTTGTACAATTAAAATGTTTAAAATGTCCATGTTTTCTATTAATGCTTTAACCCACCACAGCAGTGTACTTGTCATTAAATGTCACAGTTTAGGTTGTAGATTTTAGCAACTTTTATAAAAAAATTAAAAATAAAAACTACCCCCCCCATAATGGGAGTTTAGAAATATGTTTGTGTGTAGCTTCACAAATTGTATCAATTTTATGATGGAGTCTAGCAAAATTTTTTTTACCTAATTACTCCCACTTACCACAATATAATAACACCCCCCCATCTTAACCCTCTGGCGTCACCGTTTACAAGGCGGACAAGCATAGCACATCTATAGATAGTTATACGATACTCATTAATTGTTTCATTTCTGCCTTTTACAAATGAGGACCCTTACCCTCATAAGGTTTAGTACAGTCTTGTTCTGGTGAGACTTCTTGTCAGGTTCTTGTAGGTGCAATTTTGGTGGAACATGGTTGCTACAATCTGTACCCAAAGAGAGGTACGTGTACAACTGTCTCCCTCTTATTTCTTACATCACGCTTTTCTAGTGCACCTTGACCCCGGTTTAGGCATAGTTAGAGTATATCGACATTTTTCGTTCACTTGGGGACCAACAGGGTCAGACCGACTCTAAACTGATAGCCATGACAGTACGCTATTTGACTCGACAACCAGTCTTCAATACCCACCCCACGCAGCTGCTACTTCCTCCCCTAAATGGGTGCGCCTTGCGCGGGCCGAGTCCGGGAGTTACTTTGTTATTCAGACGTCCCACAATAGAGAATATTTAGATGCTCATCCTCCTGTAGCAACTATATCCATATTAGTCCTTGACCCCGCCTTCTTGTTTAACTTATTCATTCCCATACATACAACTTTTATACACCATCTTACCCTCAAGCTGCAAACTTGGGATCAGCACCCTTCTCGTCCCGTAGCTAGTGCAACGCTCATTTGAATCGTGTCCTGTAGCTACGGCCGCCTTTGTCATTAACATTGGTAGCCGCTTACTACTATACCTTTGCATTTACTAATTTTCCTCTCAAAATGTTATTTAGCTTTTTTGTTTCTCCTCCCTTTCTTTTTCCCCTCTCTCCTTCTCCCTCTCTTTCTTTAGATCTCTATGTGTGGTTATTTTACATAAATGTAACAATCTGCCAATGATGCAGCAGTGTCTGGAGATTCTAATGCGTATCGTACCGTCAGTTCTATTGATCGTTGCAAGTCTCCTGTCTACTAGGTACAGCTCTTACAGTCTGATCCATAGGTGTAGAGGTATGGTGCCGGGCTTATACAGATGGTTACCTGATTCCGTCATCCCAATAGGGCAAGTCAATCCGTTTTAATGACTCTTTAAGAGAATTGATATTATTGAGTTTGGACCCATCCATCTTTCTTACTGTGTTATCTTTACTATATCTTCCTCTGATCCCTTTTCTATTGATCCCCCTATATAATACACACATCAAAACTTTCAAATCAATACAATTTTTTTTAGTGTTGAATACGCCCATCACCTTTCTATGCACCCACATCTAACTGCTTGGCTTTACGGCCTGCTCTTATACTTTCCTGTGTTGTACCGGCTGAACTGACTTCATCTCAAACCCCCACGCACTTCTTTTCGCAGGTGGCAAGTTCGTGCGTTCTTTATTATAATCCCCATGATTGCATCCTAGTCGCTTCCCGCCCGTCCTTGCTGTGACACCTTTCCAGCTTCCCCCTCCCTCCTTTTGTTCCTGTTTTATCATCCCTTTCTCGTCACTCCCCTATTCCTGTGCTTTATTCACCGCCTTGACCGGCACGTCACCATTCCTAATTGTCTTTTATGGACATCTTATTACTGTTTTGAAGGTACTACCCATGCATTTCATTGTTTCTCTAATCATCTAACATTGCCCCCACTCTGTTCTGTTCATGTTATTCTGATGTCCAGTACACGGTCGTATTCTGCTATCACTCGTTTTCGACTTTTTACGCGTTGTACCATTATTCCCTATCTCTGTTTCCGGTCTTGTGAATACCCCCCCGCCGCAACGCCTATCCTCGAACCCTGTTCTTTTATAAATGCATTTCCTCACAAAGTCGTCGCCGACGCCATTACATTTTCTTGTCACGTTTTTCGTGTTCTTCCGTATCTTTGCCTCACTCCGGTGTCTTGCGCTGGGATTCGTATTCGCTTCCGACAGCTTCACCTCTTTACTCCCTGCATCCTTGGATTCTCTTTGCTGCTGCTTCTCCACCCTAAGCAGTTATAATCTTTTCCAGCTCCACACCGTTCGCCCAGAGACTGTGTATCTTCAACGCGCTGAACCTATTGTTAGAATACATCGGCCATTTAGATCGGAATCTCCGTTTTAGGCCCCCATTGCGACTTGCTGCATGGTTCGTGACGCAATTCATTATTATCTATTCCTTGTATATGTTTGTGCGTTGTTAATTCCTGTATTTATTTAACGACATCCCTGCGCAACTTCCTCTTCACGGGTAGACGGGTCTTTTCAAATGTTTAGATCCTCCACGATGTACCGCCAAGCATCTGCCGCTAGTTGCTCGCGCCCTCACTGCATCTCCACCATCACTCCGCCCTTTCCGACCACCAACCCTCACGAGTCCTTCCTATTGCTGTTCGCTTATTTTGCTGTAAACCATCTCTGGATGTCTGGTGTGTACACACTGTAGATCGCATTCCTTCTGTCCCTTGATCCGACTTTCTCCCGCAGTTCGAGCAATAAGATATTGCCCGCCTCAACCACCTTTTATCGTCTGGTGTTACTCCCACTCTCTCTGTAGACCATACTATTAGGCCTCGCGCGTAATTACAATTCTGATGTCGTGGGTTAAAACTAGGGGACCAGACTCCAAGCACCAAGCGGCCTGCTCTTGTGATCAAATTTGTTGTTTACCCAACCTTTCGCGGTAGCTAACCTAAATCCGCTTTATTTTGGTGGAAAATTTTAACGTCCCAATTTGGGGTGGTCCCTATCTTTGTACCTCGACATCTCCCTGGTTGTATTTCAACACACGCATGTTTTAGACGCGTGTGAGTTAGATTTGTGAATTTTTTGGTGATCCATCACTCGTCGTTCCTTACATGACATGTATTCGTATCTCTCGCTGAACCAGTAGTTCCCTTACGCGCATAACCATGCTTACTTTATATATAAATCATATTCTAACATGCTTCTCCGTTATCATAGTGGTGTATGTATTGTTACTGCCTCAGTTTCCCTGATGTACTCTTTGCGCGCTGTTTACTTTTTCCTCTCTGTCTTTCTTTAGTTTTAACCCTTTTGGCAGTCTCCAAATGTTCAAATGTTTTCTGTGTATGTACTCTCTAAATATGGCTTGTAAAAGAGGAGAGATTGAGTCCCCTTTTTTTCTCCCTTCACTCTTCACCTTCCACCTTTTTTTTTCACTCTTTTCTCCTATCCTCCTGCGAGAATGCGCCTGGTGCAGAGCTAAAACCTACCTCTCGCTCTCTAATGACTTCTTGTGTATTACGAGCCTCTTTTTCTCTTGTTTTCTGCTATTTTTTATATTACGCCTGACTACAACATTTGGTGAAACACAATCCCACTGCCTGCTCATCGATTTTGTGTAATATAAAACATACAATTGAATTCTACCGCAGATTTTCCAGCAAATAATGGCAATTGCCATTTTTTTGTCAAGTGTTCGTTTTTCTTCCTCTTCGAGACCCAAGACCACTTATAGCACAATTTTAACAACCAAGGCTATAAAGGGTACGAACAATTCTAGAAACTGTTGTTGTTACCAACTTATGCCTCCGGTCCCCTACTCTAACATCGGTCCGCAAAATAGGAACGAGTCAAGGAGGGGGGAAAAAAGCTTGACAAAAGCTCAGCACCTTTCATTAAGAGCCAGACGAGCAGCAATTAGCAACAGAGCAGCTCAGCAAAGCCAAGAGCGCCGGGATTATTGTCCAATCATTTATATCTTCCAAACCAGTAAGCATTAGAGTCTGTATTGTAAGTTAGCATAAGAATAGGAACAGGTCCTGTGAACTTCCCCGACCTTCTGACCCTCTTTTCCCGAGATGAATAGCACCACTTTCAGACACCCCAGCCTCTTCAACAGGCTTGAACCATGCCTAAATTCCCAATCATGGTAATTTAATATATCTTAAGCCCCCCGGCTGCATCTATAGTTTGATGTATAGGCATCTATGTCGATTCACCCTGTCATCAGAGCTCTTTACTCGGGCCGCTACGGGACTCTCTTATAACCTATAAAAGCCAAGATGAATGGCGTTCCCATCTTTTCAGTGTCATTTTGATAAAAAGGCAGTACAATTAGTCTATAATCACCTCCACGACAATAACACTGTTAGGATGCATCCGACATCGTGCATGACTGATACATGCTTTCATAAAACTCTTTATTTATTTGTATTTTTTTTCTTGGGAGGGTTGCAGTTTCTTGCAATAACTAAATAGCCAGTTGAAGCTCATGTCTGGCTCTAACATTGCTCGGTGACAGGCAGGTTTGTGGCGCGTGCGCCAGTCTAACAAATGCCCCTGCCTCTTTGATGAATGGCGAATATCTAATGAGGGAGATGGGCACCTACTGTACTTTTCATTGTTTGCAGATAATGCATCGATTAATAAGCCCTGGCACATTTGATTTAAATGTTACATAAATGTTTATTAATGGATTTCCAATAATAATGAGACACTGAGGATGCGAGACCCCCTTTTTTTTTTTGCCCGCCCACGCGAACTGCCTATTCACGCATCTGTAGAACTAAAGGAAAAAGGCGACATCTTTTGGCTGGAATACCAACAATAGAAGACACAAACCCACCGCATTCTTTGAACAAGGCATTGAACAACCACTTGAATCTATCCTGAAATATATGCATGCAATTATGCAGAACTAACAGGCACGGCTCACATGAA
This sequence comes from Sinocyclocheilus anophthalmus, assembly GCA_018155175.1. Lineage (NCBI taxonomy): Eukaryota > Metazoa > Chordata > Actinopteri > Cypriniformes > Cyprinidae > Sinocyclocheilus > Sinocyclocheilus anophthalmus. Next base: position 55,784 of record JADLZN010002847.1, read on the forward strand.
AATACACCCTAAATGATCAATAAAGTATCAATAGCCTACCCCACAATGATCTACGCCTCCATCTAGGGGGATGTGCGTTGGTGCAAGCTGCTGAGTGGATATTAAACTGCATGAACATCAATGCACCAACAACATTAATTATCGCGAGTTAATTTATGCATAGGCTAATTGTGTGTGATGTCACATTGCACCTCGTTGTATCGCGAGAATAAACAGATCTTTTAGTCTCAGTCTTTTGCTTGTGCTGGTATATAAACTCACACACATTTCATTTCAAATCAAATACTTTGTAAAAATTAAATGAAAGAAATTATTACGATTACTGAGTAATGCAATTAAATACATTTATTTTAAATAAAAAAAAATTGCAGAGATGGAGAATGTGCTGAAAAACAGCAACTACAATTTATTTACAAGACTATATATCAACCAATAATAGCTATATTGATATCTATATATATAATATATATATATATATATAATATATATATATAATATATATATATATATACATATCTATATATCTACCACCAAACAAACTATATATATATATATATTACATATATGCATAATTAATATACTGTTCACATAACTAGGCAATTCTCAACACGAGCCAGCGTGCTCATACTCTGTTAAAGCAGGACGTTAACAATGCGTTAATGGCTGATTGTCCAGTAACTTTAACATCATGGTTGAGAGAAAGGAAAAGATTTGAAGGAAGCAAACGCATCGAGACTATATAAACACCCAGTCTCTGCGGTTCATCAGGTCTGCTGTTGTAATTCCAGTTTGACTTGGCTTTGAGTGCTTGTGGCGCAGTGTTCAGCACACAGAACAGACCCCTTTACACATAATTACAGCTAATGTAACACTTGGCAAGAAGAAGGTGCCACACTTGGCGCGTATCCAACACTAAGAGCTCGAGTACAAAAGCCTGTCGTGATGGATGCATGTGCTGTTAATGGCAATGCAAACATACGATTGAAACCAACTTTCATACTCTTTAACAAACATCCTAATTGCTTAGAGTATGTATATTGAAATATAGATGTGAGAATATATTATTCAAAATGTCTTGACATTTGTATTATAGACAAAACGTGTTAATTTTTCTGACCTGTCCAAATATTAAACACCATCATTTAGAAATATATTCCTACAGGCATCTTTCAAAAGCCATAGTTTTTTTTTTTTTTGATGGCGACATTTAAATATAAGAATCAACATAAGATTAGATTAAATAAGCAAATCACAAGAGGGAAATTGTGCTTGAACCAAAGCACCGACTGTCACTTTTCAAAAGACAGTCTTACAGACCTTTGCAAGCACGTTTATTATGCATTAAATTAACTACTACGATTTTCAAGGATGTTTTCATCTGGGATCAGGAACCAATGAGTGGTTCTTTTTAAAACACCTTTATTTTACCAGTTTCACAGACGCACAACTTGGCATTTGTTCTTTAAACATTATTTTAAAACGCTCTAATAAAGTTTACCTTTCATTCTAACCTAGACTACTACAAAGCTGTTCTTCAGATGAAACCTCATCTTTCGTTCTCATTGAAAATCTCTGCTGTTCATGATGCAAATATCTCCCTAATTTGGCGCACTGCCAAATGGGCCTCTGGTTAATTGCACGCTTGCATTAGTCTGTGTGCCTTTGTATCACACATCAGAAATTTAGCTTAAGCATAAACGTATTTCATAAAAGCACTTTTCATTCCTAAGCAAACGGAATTATAGGAAATGAATGAATAAAAGCGACCCGATGGATAATCAGATTTAATAAGAGATTTATATGTGCCTTTCACACAGTGTTTTAAAATAACGAAATAAAAATAAAGGTGACTTGTTTTTATTTATTAAACCTAATATTTATTATTATTCTTATTGTATAAGTTCTGTAACACTCCTAAATCTCTATTAATATCACTTATTCTATTCAGTTTGAGTGCATTATGGGCATGACTGTTTTCCACATAACATTGCTAAAGCATCCATACAAGCCATGTTGTCTTTGTCATCAGGTCTTTTGTCTATTCATTAAGAAATAGATTTTGTCTATTCGTCTAAGAAAATTCCTGACGAGACTAAATAGTTTTATAGAGACAGAGATACCTTTTTTCATCCATATAGTGAGTTTGAGTCAGCCAGGATTTGAGATTTGTCACTTGTCTCTGAGAAGTCAATGGAATTCACATGATGCTTAATGTAGTAGTAGTAGACTATAATCAATCAATAATAATAATAATACTTATTAGAATTATTATTATGCATTCATTTTATTTTGTATTGTTATTTATTGTAATAATAATAAAAATTATTTTATTACTATGCATTTATTTTTACTATTATTATTCCTAATAATAAAACCAAACTTGAAACTCTTTAAACAAGTTCTCTATATAATGTCAACCATCTGAAAGATTGTCATCTTTAGAACAGTTGTAAATTCACATATTTGCATGCAAATACATGTTTATTGTATTAAAATATATATGTTCTATTTTCTATCCTCTCTTATAAAAACAATCTAATTTCAATAAAAATGATATCTTTGGAGCATTCTGTCTGTAGCGCAGAAAAGAGGAAAACTACTAGTGCCAGTTGGAGGATCACCATAAGAACAAAATAATCCAACCTAGAAAAGGTACACATGCCTTCAGATATGAGACAGCATGGTCAGAACGCAGGAAGTTTCAATACATTTTGCACACAAAAAAAACATGATAATCTACAGCTTTGACAGTGGAAGCATCTGCATTATGGTTTAGAAAAGCTTGTCTAAATCTAACAACACACACTCAAGATTTATATATGAAGAGGATAGAAGAATCAGCTTATATGTAAGGGTTGAGAAAAGTGTCCCTTTCTTTCCATTCACCAAAGCTTGCACCATAACTCACAGAGACATTCAGAGCGGGAGATGGTGATGAAGTTGAGCCATTTAGGTTAGATTAATTTTGTGTGTGCAGTGAGGGAGTTTTTACTTGTCAAAAGAGGGAAGTTAAAAAAAGAGGAAGTCACACAGTGGAGTCATTGTCTAGCAGACCACCACACTCATACAGCGATTCAGCATCGCCTTTCAGGGCCCAGAAGCCTGCACAGGACTAACACAGAATGTTAATGCGCTCTGCCCGTTGTGAGAGCAAGCACACACTGCTGTGGTTCTTTTCACATGCAAGCAGACGTTGTGATTTGTTGACTGTTTTTTTCGTCCTCTTCTTCCTGTGTTGCATTGAGTAAAGTGTAGCCCATTGAAAGAGGGAAGGCAATGGACAATTTGGGGGGTTTGAGACTCTGGAGACCCCCTGAGATGTCAGTTAGTGCCACCCAGATATGTGGTACACTGTGTTTCAAAGCTATTTTTGGTTTGTTTTGACAAAATATGGGTTTGATGATAACTTTTTAGCTTCTCGTTTTCTCTGAGAATAATGCACATTCAAATAGAGTTCAAGTCAACTACTGTAGTTTCAGAACAATACAACATATTCAAGTAACAGAGTTTATTTGAACTGAAGTAAAATGGACTACATGCATCATACAGAAGAAATGGTTGAATCTGTCATTGGCCAAAATCATTTCTACTTTTCATGTATGTTTTATACAATGTGCATATATTTAACTTTTCAAATGCATTCGAGAATAAAGGTTTGTTTGTGTTAGGAGAGTAAAGTCTATAATTATCGTTATAAAAATGTCAGACTATAGGTGTAACAAAATATAGATAGAAAGAAAGACAGATAGATAAAACAATAAAGAAATTAAGAATAAGGAAAGATACATAAAGAGAATAATGGTGTCAACTTACAATTGTTACATGTATGTTCATTATTAATTCTAATTCTTGAAATAATTTATTTTTATTTTCTTCAATGCTACTTTTTGTGAGGAATACAATTTAAAAATGGCATTTTTAACTGTCACTTTCGTTTAACATTTATATTGATGATGTAAATCAAAGACTTCTGTACAGCTAACCTTTGAATAATCAATAAAAAACTACAATAAAAAATAATAATAATTGTTGGTATGTTTTGAAGACAGTGTGGCTATAGGCATTATGCAGATGCAAACATATCTAATAGATCACTCACTTCAACTAGAGATCAAGGCAAATAAAGAGGGTTCACATTTAGTTGTGTGGACTAAAAAGACTCCATTAATGCCCATAAAAGATTCACAGCACACCTTATCATTATTATCATTACAAAATTTATGTTTGTGCAGACATAATATTTAAGTCTTTCACACAAAATCTGACATTATAAGTACTTCCTGACAAAAAAAAAAAAAAGTTCATACATTCAGATGCTGTGTAATATGGCTGCGGTAAAGAACATGGTCTATATGTAAAAGATCAGGACTCTGTGCCAGACAAAACAGCAGTGCCCGTTTCTGGCCACCATTATGCCACGGTGGCACCATCTTGTGGCAGTCAAGCTTGAAATGGCTATCCCAACATGCCAGTCAGCAATCCTTTCCAACCTACACAAAATATCCCACAATTCCTGTGTGCTAAGTAGAAAGAGTTGACCTGAAAGATCTAGAAATACATAAGATTTGCACGGTTGGATAGCGACAATGAGCTGAATACAAAAAACAATTAGTAATCAGGAGGGAAAATTATTTCTTTCTATCCCACTCTTCATTTCGAACAGAGGTCATTGTTTCAAATGATGGAGATGTCAGAAAGCATAAAGAATAAACGAGGTAAATGGGCTTTTTCACAAGGCCTGCCCTGCAGAAGAGAACAAGGCGTCCAGTCAGGGGCCGAGATGTACCTCATGGCCTGAGCAAAGTTTAGCCTTCGCTTCGTACGGCACAAACAAAACACTCTCCTCACTTTGCCCATTTGAAGTTCCCAATTAACACTGAATGTCCTTGGAGAGATCAGATGCCTACAATTATCTGCTTGTGCTTTGATGGTGCAGACTCACCATCACTTCCAGTGGATGCACATAAAAAACAATCATTGTGGGTCCACACACCACACAATGAGGCAGGACAGTGTTTCATGTGGATTCTTCCGCTGGGCAACTCCGAAGTAATGAGTGCTAGATTGGAGGTTCAGGTCATTTCCCTCACATTCCAGGGCACAATGCTGCCAGGGCACCGCTAATGCCCATCAGAGATTTGCTGCATTCAGAAAGATGCCGGTACAGGGCATATTTTGGCATCCTTAAAAACATGCTTCTATCCATGCATAAAAAAACATGATTAGAGTGTTTAGGCACTTGAAGGAAAGATAATGTGAATAAACACACAAACAAATCCATGCAAACTGGCATGCACGTCCACACACCCACACACACACACACACACACACACACATTTAGCCTTTTTAAATGAAACAAAATAAAAACACACAAATGCATCTAAATGAAGATGATATGTAGACTAGACTAACTAAACTAATCCTTACTTTACCTTTTTATTTTATAAACTACCTAAAGTGCATTTTTAGAGTTACCAAAAACAAAAAAATAATTTTAATATTCCACTTGAGAGACCATCAGACCATCATTTGTGGATCATTTTTACCTTTGACCCCATTTTTTAATACAAAAACTTGAGTATTTATTATAAATTAGTAATTATTTTTATTGTAATTTTTTATTTAGACAGTTTTAAAAATTAAATAAATAAAAGCAATTAAAATTAAATTCCGTATATAGTCATACTCGGGGACAATGTTGTAACCCTTCTGGCTCTATGCGCTATAATAGTTGTTTGTTTTTCACAGTAATATTTATATTCTATTTTCTATATTTCATTATGTATAGTATTACAACAGACATTATCCACCCCCAAACCTCAAAATAAACTGTTGTGAACACACACACACACACACACACACACACACACCACACACACACAACACACTTGCATTTGTGGTTTACTGGGGGACTCTCCATAGGCAGTCATGAAGGTTTTTATACTGTAAAAACTATTTTCTATCACCTTTTGTTTTACGTTGTAGTACCAAGCTCATATACATAGTTTGTGTCTCATAAAACCATATACCGTACAACAACACACACACACACACACACACACACACACAAACACACACACACACACCACACACACACCACAAACATGAAGAGAGACCGTGAGGAATTTTGAGAGAATGTTGTCCCAAATTGAATCTGCATTTACATGTTATATATACATATACACTGAAACAAAAGGTAATATCTAAATTAACTGGTTTTATTTAATTCAAAAAATATTATTTAACATCACTGAATCAACCTAAATACATTGATTTATACCCATAAAACTAAAAGTGTTATGGGTTAAATGGGTCAAATCCGATAAGAATGGCTCTTCAAGGTAACAATTGCAGGTTACAATACACCATTGTCAACAATTATAGCTAAGTAAACTCCGATACATACATACACACACCGTATCTTTGCCAGTGATGAGAAAGATCATTCTCTCTTTGATGTTCAAATACAATCCACAGAGTCACAGAACTGAGAATATAGTAAATCACAGTGGTACAGTGTCTGTCAGAGGGCAGGCCTGTTTGCATTTGGACATCACTATTTGTGGGCTCCTGATGAGATGTGACAGCCCAACTATAACTCACCAAACCCTGCGTTTTGGTGCATTTTCCAGCCTTAGCCATTTACAATGGTTCAGTGGGGATTTCTTTATTTCAGCGCAGACAATGGTCCCTTTCTTTACGGCTGCCTCGCTCGCTCTTTCTCTCTCTCACCCGCACATACACTCGCCAGCAGACTCACACACTCTCGCTCGCTGTCGTGCGCATTTTGATGGTAATTAATGACATCACTGCGAAGCGAGGGGAAGAAAGGCTGAGGTGCATTTGTTTGCTGTGCGGACCGTGGGAACCCCGAGCCTCTTGAGTGTGGCGAGTCAGGCGCTGGAACAATACTCACGCTGTCGCCTCTCACCCAAACACCCCCTCGCGCACTCCAAGACCCTCACGGTACTCCTCCCTGCCTCCTCCTCTTCAATGATCTCCCTTTCTCCTGCAGCGCTCTGCTAGGAATCGTCTGCCCTCTTTCTGCCTGGGGCTGCAGCGCACAGCTTGCCTAATGCAAAAACCTAGTTTTGATAAAACAAGCTGTTAATCTCACTCTACTAAACATCCACCTAGCAACCACACAGAACACCATAGCACTAGCAGTACCCTAACAACAATCCAGACCAAATCCCAACGTCTGCGAGATGTCTGTTCAAGATTGCTTCATCTGGAAAGCATCTGCTGTGTACAAACATCTGATAGACATCTTTGAGATGTCAGTTTTACATACATTCTAGCCTAAATCACAAACATCTTAAAGACATCTTCTAAATGTATATTTGACCTCTGATAGGAAACGTACTATGGACGTATTGCAGATGAGCAAACACTCTAAAAAATATGTCTTGCAGATGTAATGCAGACATCAAATAGACCTCTCCGTGATGCGCGTGTGCTATCAGGGTAGCAATCAAATGCATAGCATCAACTACCACTTAGAACGCCTGTAATATATAGCACTGCTTTGGAAATCACACAAAACACATAGCAATGCACTAGTAACAATTCAGGACACCTTAGCAATTGTATAGCAACACGCTAGCAACCAGTAAGAACACCCTAGTGACTGTAGAGCAATAAACTGGCAACCACTCAGACACTTTTAGCAGCTGCATAGCAATGCCTTGGTAACCACTCAGAATACCTTAGCAACTCTATAGCAACGTCATAGTAACCAACCGGAGTACCTTTGCAACCACCTAAAAAACATCAGCAACTGCATAGCAAAGTCCCAGGAACAACTCAAAACCCCTTAGCAACCAAATGGCATAACAACAGCTCAAAACAACTGTATAGCAATGTCCTAGCAACTACGATTCCTCAGGGATCAGTTCTTGGACCCCTCCTCTTCTCCATATGCACTACATCACTGGGTCCCATTATACAGGCACATGGCTTCTCCTACCATTGCTATGCTGATGACACACAGCTCTATCTCTCATTTCAACCAGATGATCCAACGGTAGCTGCACGGATCTCAGGCTGCCTGGCAGACATCTCGGCATGGATTGAAGAACATCACCTACAGCTCAACCTGGCAAAGAATGAGCTTCTTGTCAAGTCAAGTCACCTTTATTTATATAGTGCTTTTAACAATACAGATTGTGTCAAAGCAACTGAACAGCATTAATTAGGAAAATAATGTGTCAATAATGCAAAATAACAATAGTAAACACAAAATTTTCAGTTAAATGCAGTTCATCACTGAATTCAGTAATGTCATCATCCAGCTCAGTTCAGTTTTAAATAGTATCTTTGCAATCATTTGCAATCAAGTCAACGATAATCGCTGGAAATGAAGTGTCCCCAACTAAGCAAGCCCGAGGCTTGTTCCTGCCACTCCAACTCTACAGCATGATTTCACCATCCAGCTAGGTTCTTCTACAATTACCCCATCAAACTCAATCCCCCCCACCACACTCACACACTACCCTCGGTCAGAAATCTAATTTTCGATGACCAGCTGACCTTCAAAGACCACATTGCAAAGACTGCCCGATCTTGCAGGTTTGTATTGCACAACATCAGAAAGATAAGGCCCTTTCTAACGGAGCATGCTGCAAAACTTCTTGTCCAAACCCTTGTCATTTCTAGGGTGCGAAAATGCAAGCTCTTCTGGTGGAACTTTCCATTCAAGAACAATCAACCTCTACAAATGATCAGAATGCAGGCAGTATGAGGGTCTTTAATGAGCTAAAAAGAGCCATGTTACACTCTCTGTATCTCCTTGCCCTGGCTACCGGTGCGCTCGAAATACAAGTTCAAGACATTGATGCTTGAAGATAGAACAGCCACAGTGTCAGCACACGGCATACTTCAATCACTATACGAATTTACTCCCCTCAGAAGTGGATCCGCTATGAGCGACGCCCGTGGGTACCCACAGAGAGGATCAAAATCACGTTCCAGAAAACATTCTCGTTCACCGTTCTGGCTGGGGAACGATATTCCCACCCTATCCGGAATGCGAATCCCTGACCCATTTCAAGCGACAGATGAAAACTCATATCTTTAACCGCTACTTGCCTTCATCTTAAAAAAAACAAAAAACTTTTTCTTTCCCTTTATTTATTCCTTCCCTTTTCTAGCTTATACTTATTTTAACAATGCCTAAACTTTTGGTCATTTCAAAGCACTTCCTGTGCTCTGTTTGCCTCTTTAAGAAGAAATCGCTGTAGTATCCCCCAATTGTAGTTGCTTGGGTAAAATGTTCAGCAAACTGACAAAATGTAATGTAAATGTACCCAGACACACGCTTAGCAAACCACAAGTAGAGTGACTAGCAAACCACTCAAAACACACTAACAGCCAGCGTTTCTCTTTGCCCTTACGGCTGTGGTAAATTTTTGACACATTATACAGACAGTCGCGTTATTGCAAAACTTCCACAAGCACTTTTCTCCATCTCCACTATCCAACAAACCCATACAGCAGCTAGATTTGCGGTTGTGCATTGGCTATTGTTAAAGCACTGACGTAATCATAGCCATGATCATCCCGGTTTAAAATCCTAAATAGCAAAAATGTCTGAAATCGCATACTTCCCTACTATATAGTAGGCAGAAAACAGTTTGTGAGGTGAGTAGTATGTCCGAATTCATAGTATTCTAAAAAACGAAAAGTAGGTGAAAAGTACCCGGATGACCCACTTCTTCTGCCTGGATTCTTAAGTGCGCATTCGATGGACACTTTACCATCCCATGAGGCCACAGGAGAGAATTTATGAATGGCAGTGAAGTGACGCAACAGACGCAGGTAGGTCATGTGACAGTAACAACATGGCGGATGTAGTACGTCCGAATTTCATCATACTACCCATATTCATACTATTTACGGTCGTGAAGTAAATTCAAATTCAAATGTAGTACCTATTCAGACAGAACTCGATTTCGGACACACTGCAAGATTCGATCTGTGAATGCCTCACGTTACAAGATAATCCGCGCTGAACATCGGAACCAACCGAGGTCCTTGACGAGACTTTTTCTCAGATTCTCGGTAGGGGAAAATCGGGGATAAATCGGCCTAAAACTCCTGTAGTGTGAGCCAGGCTTTAGTAACTGTATAGCAATAACCTGCAAACTTTAGCAACTCTATAGCAATGCCCAAGCAACCACTCAGAAGACCTGTATAGCAACACCTTAGTAACCAAACAGAGCGCCTTGGCAACCACCTAAAATGCATTAGCAAGTGCATAGCAAAGTCCCAGCAACAATTTAAAACACCTTAGCAACTGAATGGCATAGTGCTAACAACCACTCAAAACAACTGTTTAGCAATGCCCTGGCAACCACCCAGAACATTTAAGTAACCACAAAGCAACGTCCAACAACTCAGAAAGCAACAACTCAGGACACCTTAGCAACCACAAATCAATGTTTTGGTTTAGCAGCCAACCACATAGCAATGTCTTCGCAACAACTCAGAGCACTGGATCAACTGTATAGCAACACCCTGACAACCAACTAGAACACCTTAGCAATTGCCATATATTTGCAATTGCTAATTTCTCAGTTACTTGACACTTTTATGCAAATTAGTTCACCGTACTTTTGTGACGAGTACAGTAATCCTGGATCGACCTGTGGAAGTATCAAGGGCACAGTGATGACAGACCAAGATTTGTCCTTTACACTGCTCAAACCATCAGCTTTCCCGCTTCAAGCTCAGATCTTAAACAAATGCATGGCAGCACTCAATGCATAACAGTTTTGAGACATTTTAGGTTCTTAGAATAAAACTAGGTGACATTTTTGACTTGATTTTCCTCTAATATTCCTCTGTATTTTTCTATGCTCAGTCATTATGTTCTGCTACAGCTGTCAAGGCACACCATGCATGGTCCCATTTAGTGGGCAACAGTAGGAGGAACTGAACTGGCTGTCAATCAGCAGCCGGCCTGGGGCCAGAGGTTAGTAATCAACTCTCGTTCCACTTTAAGGTTCAAAAAGATGAGTGGACACTCACCATAGGTCATGCTCTTTAATAGTAGTCAGTGCTCTGCAACATGACACCTGTGTAATCACCAACCACTACACCCTAATGGGACGTCCTAGTGTTATGTCTATAACCATAATTACACCCTTTCAAATGTTTTGCCACTGAGCTGAAAAGAAATGTACTGGAGAACTGCTACATCTTGCATGGTTGGAGGAACAGGACCATTTTTATGACATGATTTTAAAAAAGGATCTTTAAATAGCAGGTTCTTAGATGTTTGATTTTTCTGAGAGCACAGGACTGGGTGAGATAGAGCAGCAAAATGCTGTGAGATGTGATTTAGCAAAGACATAATAGATCGACAGTTCTGCGGTATACAAAAGAGCTGTTTCACAATCATTTATAGTCATATAAGCCTTTAGCATCTGTATTTGATCGTTCTTTTAAGCACACGGTTAAAAATCATTACCTGAATACATATAGCAGTGTGAGAGTAAGAGGCTCAGGTAAGTCAAAATAAAGAATGCAGCTGCAGCTAGACAAGTTCGTAAAGGATCAGAGTTGTGTGTGATATTGCATGTTTTGTATGTGTGGTCACCACTGTTGAACAGTATATCCCCAGAAGAGCAGTAGGGGGTTGCCAGCTCTACACATTTTTCAGATTTTCTCAATTATGTAAATTATGGACATTGCACTATGATTGGAATGTCAATAAAAAAAAACTTGGTGAGTTGGTTTATGATACTTCAAAATAATAATAAAAAAAACATTAAGTATTAAATTATTTAAAGTCCATTACAAAGAAATTCATAGACATGAAATGACATCTGCTTTATGTATGCAGAAGGTTCCCATTAATCACTGCAACATTTGTTTTGTCATCCAAGTAAAAACTACATAAAACAACGAAAATACAAAACAATAAATTATCTTGCTTGTTTGTCAGAATTTGTTTGGCCAAAATACCAGTACATAATCAACAACAATGCTTCCTCCAGTGAAAAAGTCCATTCCCGGGTTGTTCTCTCACATCAAAACCCACCAACATATTGTTTAGAACTGTTTTTGTATGTAAACGATGCTTGATCTTGACTCATATTTTAGCCAGAAGCAACAGTGCTCTTAGTTAAAAGTGTCTTGATGGATTTGTTTCTTACAAACACACAGCTTTTCGCTTCACAAAATGTTACTCGCCGTGTGGATTATACTTGAGGATTATTGTGATGTTTTTATCAACTGTTTGAACTCTCATTCTGACGGCACCCATTGACTGCAGAGGATCAATTGGTGAGCAAGTGAGTGCTTATTTTTCAAAATCTATTCTGATGAAGAAACAAACTCATCTACATCTTGGATAGCCTGAGGGTGAGTACAATTTTCATCAGATTTTCCTTTTTAGATGAAGTATTCTATTAAGAACAGCTTCAGTCCTTCATTAGATATTGAAACATACTGTATGCATATATGGATAAAAACATCTTACACTTTGAGAAATGCAAACTATTCAAATCTACTTTACTCTTGCCATTCCAGAGTTTCATTTAGGTCTGTTGATTATGAAAGGCATGAAAGGCCCTTGACTTCATACCGCTGTTCATGTAACCATTCCTGAATTTGTTTAGCAGTATATGAGAGCATCGACAGGGTCATTAATGCTTCCTTGGCTTTGCAATGCAAAGCAATCATTACACCTAATAACTCCCACAAGTAATCATTATGGACACCTCAACATGCTTAACCGCTAGCAGTAGTAAATAACTGTTCATTGCAAATGCAAAACCATCAGCATGGTGAAAGGTAAAAGCAAGGCTAAAATGACTCATTATTCCATATAGATATGTTCCACTGCTCGGGGTCCAGGTGTTAAGCTTCTTACGTGTGTCATTTTTACAAAGCCTCAGGATATCAATGATTTCTAAATGGCAATATATTGTGAAAAACTCCTGTTTTTTTAAGCTCACAATGTGCAGTAGTAAATTGATGTGCTCCTGGGCTCATTTTAGTGTTTCTGTCACACACTTATGATGTATAATGTCTGAAGGACAGATTAAATGTTCTGTCATAGAGAATATGGCTCAAATATAATCACGCATATGAATTATTGCAATTGCAGCACTGTCAAGAATCTTTAGATACATAACCTGAAATGCTCGAGGGATTAGAACGTAACAACGGCTTCATTTTGATGGTTTAATTTCAGTCGCCGTATGAGAATTCCCATGGATTGAACACAATAGACGGCGCATCTGAATTGCAGTCTAGTCTACGAAGTGGCAGATTAGTTGCCTCAGACTGACTTTTTGACCTCAGTGTCTGGGAATTGCGTCCTCCGATGGTAGAGGGAGGCAAAAGCAAACACTTTCAAAAAGCAGAAATCCGATCAGAAGTCAATGGAGTAACATGACTCCACCCCTCCAGCTCCACCCATCCTCGTCTGGCATTCCTTGAACTTGAACATGGCTCAGTCTGGTTCAGACAAGGGTCTGTCTGGGACAGTGTCTGTTAAGAGGCTCTCCTATGTGGTGCTGTCATGCCGAAGCAAGACTCTGGGAAACCCAAAACGGTTCCCAGGGGCCTCACGTGTTCTTTAGTTCTCAGAGCTGCATGCAGAGATATGAATATGCATGCTTTGATAAATGGAGTCTGGCTGTGTTGTGATTGTGCATTAGCTGTTCTGCTTTATGTCCTGGAAAGTTCGTATAGAGAGGCCCAGTTGTCCAGGACCCCGATTTAGATGCAAGAGACGGTCTGGGGCCCTCGTTGTGGAAGATATTGTCTATTTTTTAGTGTAAAAATAAGATAACATCTATGATTCCATGAAGAATCTTTAATATCAATAGGACTTCTTCTTTGCACAAAAGGTTCTTTATAGTGGAAAAGGATTCTTTAGGATATTAAAATGCTCTTCACAATAAGAAAAAAATAGCTCTTATAAGAACTGCTCACTGAAAGGTTCATTAGGGAACCAAAAAATGGTTCTTCTGTGGCATCACTGCAAAACCTCCTTTTAGAATCTTTACTTTTAAAGGTTAAATGACTGATAGAAAATTCAAATAAGGCCGAAAATATAGTGGAAATAAATGTCTTTCAACCAAAGAGCAATAAGGGGAATCTGCTCTGCCTATATTCAGCCAACTGCATTCAAAACTTCTTTTTTTCTGTGGTACCACCCAGTAAGTCCCCCTCACAAGGAATCGGGTCCCACGTGAGGTACGCAACCGACCTGTCATTCAGCGAGCATCGGGAGAAAGAGATGTTTCGGCCAAGACAACAATGCTGCCAGACGACATAGCGTGCACTCCTCCACTTTCTGCCCTGCCTAGCAACCGCTGTCCAGTGACAGAGAGGCTTCATTCCTAGCAACAAGAGCGTAGAGATGGAGAGGCCTTACACCTTAGCAACAAGGCCCATGCAAGTGAGAACGGACGCTTCTCTAAGCGCGACTGAAAAGACATCCCTCTCCCCGCGTCGCCCACATCTTTTTCTGGTGTGAAGTTCATCTGATGGCTCTGAAAAGCAGACCCTCCCCCTCTCAGACACTTGTCAGATGTAGAAAAGAAAGGGGCAGATACTTGGTGGATAAGATCATGACTAATCTGTTGTTTTTTTGCTTCCAAGATCCGACGGGGCCTCTAAAAAACCTCACAAGGGCTGCTGGCAGCAGCGCATACAGATGACGCTGGGTCTCCTCTCCGGATCATGGAGTGGGAATGAGGATACAAGGGGTTAGCGAGCCTTTATTTGGGTGGGAAACAACTTTCTGGTGGGATGCATCTTTTTCCCCTGCATTTTTCAAATATTTGAGGTTCTCTTTGTCTAATGTATATTCAGTTAAAACATAAAAACCTGGCAACATCTTAGTGTGATCAATTTAAAATCAAAATATGAAAAATTATGGTAATTTTATTTGTCTTTTCACATTTGCATTTTTACAATAAAAATGTCTCATGTTTTCAAGGATGCATTAAATTGTTTAAAAGTTACAGTAAAGACATTTACAACTTTACAAAAGATTTTTGGAAAATTTTAATTAAATGGTGTTTTTGTGAACTTGCTATCATCAGCAAAGCCTGAAAAAAAAAAACCTGTATCATGGTTTCCACAAACAGCACAATGTTTCAACATTGACAATAATAAGAAGTGTTTCTTGAGGAAATCAGCATATTAGAATGATTTCTGAAGGGTCATGTGACACTGAAGACTGGAGTAATGATGCTGAAAATTCAGCTTTACATCACAGAAATAAATTATATTTTAAATATAATAAACTATATAATTTTTAAAATTGTAATAATATTTCACAATATTACTGTTTATATCACATACTGATCAGATAAATGAAACATCAGTAAGACTTCTTTAAAAAACTAAAATTGTACCAACCCCAAACTTTTGAACTGTAGTATTTTCTGTTATTTAATCAAATTGGATAATATTTGCAATCTTTAAAAAATCTGATTTCATAATGAAAGTTGACTTAGACAAAGAGGAAAATATATGAAATCTACAAAACCCTGCATCACCATTTCAGTACGTATGTAAAGTAACTATTGTTTATTTGTGAGCCATGCAAAATCTCACTTTACAGATACACTGCACTTCAAATCTAAAAAACAAAGCCGATCGAAAACACTAATTCATTAACTGAAGAGAACCCTGAAGATAAGACATCACAGGATATTAATAATGTACTGTAGTCTGATTAATACATACTTGTATTTGACTGTACGCTGTTTGAACACAGTAGAAGCTATGAGTTTTCCTTTAAATCTTCAACAAAAAAATCCTTAATTTAAAATTACAAGATTTTTTCCCCGAAATTCTGTGTCAGTACATGATACTTCTATAAATAGTGTGGTACTGCATGATTATTATTGCTGTGTATGCAGTAAAGTCATTATCTGTTTCTGAAAAAATAATTTGTTTTACTTAAATTTAAAAGTAAATCAAACCCGAATGAAAATCCTTTTTGAATGTTATTATTTATTAATTTATTAATTTAGTTTTAGATGTCTATATTTTTAGATTTCTATTTTTCTATTATTCAATTTGTTTCACACACCAATTTAAGATTCATATATTGTGGTATTTTTTATAGTGCTTCAAAGGTATTTCCAATAATATGACAGTATGATAGTATGAAAAAAAAAATGTTGATGTTAAAGTTGTACTTGTTTTTTTTTTTGTGACAGAAGAACAAACACATTCTATCCATGTACTGCTACTTTACAAACAAAATTCACTACAATTTGAGCAGGAAAATATCAAGTTCTCCACATCCCTGAGAACACGCCAGTCAATAAGAAAACTTTACATAAAAAACTTGCAATAACACAGCAGATGACTACATGCCCCTTTTGCACATCACCTTAAAAACATGTTAAAAAGCAGCAGATGGTGGAACAGAGGGAGAGAGGTGTTTCCATTGCTTTAGCGCTTTTGTTTGACAGCTTGCCCTGTAAGTCCATCCCTACTCAAGAACCCTCTGCTTTTCTTCTTCTCGGTCAGGTAGCAACCCTTTTTTCCATGTCCACTAAAGGAAAATAATTTGTCCCAGTCTGTCACTCAACAGAGGAATCGATTAAAGGACTCAATCTGTTTATTCCAACCAATTAATCCCCTTTTGCCCCGAGCATTGGCTTAAAGCAGCCGGCCATAATCATCGGTTCCACCTCGTAATTAGTTGTAATTCTAGTGCTGACATGGCTTAAGATCCTCATTTAGAGTGCTTGTCACTCTGGGGGTGGGAACGTAACACGGAGAACAGGAAAGTATACCCTCTCCTTAAACACGGCAGATGTGTTCATCAATCGATTCCATCCCTCTTCCGTAGTGAGCAGCGCACAGCTGATAGGAGAGCTGGGAAAAGGAGGACTGGCCAGATAAAAAAAGGTGAGATGAATGTGTGAAGAAGAGATCCATATTATATTCCTGGGGACTACATTCCCATCGACTGTTTTCTAACTTTCTAATCCAAAAAGGATTAATTCATCCAAAAATGAAAATGTACTAAAATTGTACAAAGGCCATCCATGATGAGTTTGTTTTTTCATCTGAACAGATTTGGAGAAAATTAGCGCTCACCAATGGATCCTCTGCAGTGAATGGGTGCCGTCAGAATGAGAGTGCAAACAGCTGATTAAAACATCACAATAATCCACAAGCAATCCACACCACTCCAGTCCATTAGTTAACATCTTGTGAAATGAAAAGCTGCTTGATTGTAAGAAACAAATCCATCATTAAGGTGTTTTAACTTAAAACGGTCACTTCTGGCCAAAATACGAGTGCATAATCCATTAAAACACCTTCCGTCCATGCCTTGATGTCTTCACACATCAAAATCCACCCACATATTTTGTTTTGGAACGTTTGTCTCATAAATGGGCGTGACAATAGGTGCTATTTCTCTCCCTAAAACTCGATAAGTGACTTTTTCACTGGAGAAAGCAATTTTGTGAATAGAGACTTTAAATTGTTTATCATTAAGACATTTTAAAATGTACAGTATTTCCTCTTCACGAGTTGTTAACTGATGGACTGGAGTTGTGATGTTTTTATCAGCTGTTTGGACTCTCATTCTGACGGCACCCATTCACTGCAGAGGATCCACTGGTGAGAAAGTTATGTAATGCTGAATTTCTCCAAATCTGTACTGATGAAGAAACTCATCTACATCTTGGATGGTCTGAGAGTGAGTACATTTTTAGAGAATTATTCCTTTAGAGGCACCGGCAGGCATAATTCTGCAGCCTAATCTCAAATGTAAAAGTGTAATTTCAAATGTAAACATCTTTTTAAAACATAACCCTAAAATGTCTTTTTCTCATCCAGCAACCCATTAATCAAGCACCAAGAGTGGCTGAAAAGGCAAATAATCAGGTTTCAAAAGAATTGCCATTAAATGGAATCTCGCTTCATCTCCCCCATTCACGCTTTCCCCAATGCAGGTGGATCCTCTAATTAGAAGAACATTTTAGTTTGAGCTGCTCGTGCTCCATATTTATTGTCCCGCCACCATCACTTTAATTTCCAACTCTTTGCCTCTTGTGTCCGAATCAAAGAGCTGGACTGTCGTAAATGGACCGCTATATTTATTGTCCATGGGGTCATATTCTCTTAGACCTGACCCTTTGACCCATGCGAGTGGATTCATGTCGCACTGAAAAAGCCTGATTGAGTTTTAACTAGGCGTAATGCTCTTGGTGGTAGAAACCGATGAATACATATAAAGGAACGGCCGACATGAGAAGCAGTTTGGGAAAACCAACACATGAGAGAAGGAAGGACCTCTAACAAGGGAACAAATAATGAGGATTAGCATGACAAGCAGGGCTGGGTTTTGAAGGCCCATGATGTGGATGGATTTTTCTCTTATGCACTTAAGGAAGGCAAGACTATGAAAGGTCTGATTCACATTCACACGCTTTAGATTAAAGAAAATAATGCTGGACTTCACATTTGAAATGATATATTACACTAGTGTACACTGATGCAACAGTCTAATAAAAGGTTGTGGTTTGGCCCTGGAAATTGTTTTATGATCAGATTACAGTACCAAGTTTTTTTTTTCTATCAAAATGGGCACATTTGATGGACTTTTACTGTTTTTATCTACAGCTAACCCTAACTTACAACCTAACCCTATTTTTATGTAAAAAAAAATATATATATTTTTTTTTTCCTACAATAAAAGACAAATTTATTTTGTCCACTTTGTCCCATTTTGGTACAGATTTAGCCCCAAAAATACACACACACACACACCACACCACACACACACACACCACACTCATGCTACATACAAGTGTCCAAGATAATATAAATAACTATGCTACTGTAATCTTGCATTCCTTGTGATTTCATGTTTTTTTTTTGAAGAAACCATTTCAAGTTACAATTTTCCAAACAAAACCTTTGCTTTATTTATCTAGTAATCTCAAGGTAACAGTTTCAAACGCTATTTGGGAAAGTGAAATGCAGTCCTGGTTTTATAAAAAGAAATATATCTGTCTTTATGTATAAGAAATGCATACTTATTTTGGTTTATATAGACATCTTATAACTTGGATGATTGACGCAAAATGCCAACACCTTTACAACACAGCCATGAGGATCACTTCCCTTTTATGATTTCTTGTCACATGCAACAAATTTCTTCCTGCATGTTATTTGTCATCTGTATGGAAGTAAAATAATGACAAATGTCTTTGAAACAGAAAAAGCATGTTGAATTGCACTAACTGAAAATATATAATGCATTGCATTAACAGTGCTTGAATTTTTAATGCCTTGTATTTCCAGGGCTTGCGTTCTTAGGGGCTGAAATTTAACTTTGTTGTTTATTTAAGTTGTCAATATTTCAATTCAAAACATTTCATACATTTTCATAATACACATTCAAAATTAAAATCACCTTCCAGATTCACTTCCGAAACTTATCTGGTTAAAATACAATTATAATATTCGACGGCAATTTCCGTCCCTTTTATTTCACATTTTTAATATATGAATATTTTTTTTATTCTTTTTTCTTCAGAAACCCAAGTTACCCTCAGACATGATCTTTAGGCATTGTACCCATCCGAAATGAGTGTTTTCCCCCCCACCACATAAAGTAGGATTCAGTGACAATTCTGGTAAAACGTCTATCGGCAACAGATGTACCAGCAACCCTTGCCATCGCCCTTAAGAGTGATATATGTCGTCAGAGGGAACAAGACGTTGATGAAGACACTACCTCCCCCCCCCCCCCCCCCCCTCCCCCCCCCCCACTCCCCCCCCCCCCACCCCCCCATTTAACCCCGCAACAACAGGCCAATTTGTCCATGAGGCCCTTGTACCCACACTCCCTGCAGAGTTATTTAGCTCCTCTCCTGCTCTTCAATGGCAGGTACTGATTAGAGGGGCTGCAATCTGCCTCCCTGTTCCCTTTAAAATAAAAAGAAAGAAAAACTAGCCCCCTTCATCCTGGCAATCTTTAATCTGATTACAGGCTTTCTAGGGCTTTTCAGACAAGACCGGCCATGTAGGACAATGGCAGGCCAAGTGGTTCCACACACAGCCTCTGAGCTATGTGATCCAAGTGTGGATCTCTAGGAGCTCTAACTCCGCTGGCAGTTCTTTTGAGAGTAAACTAAGGCTTGGTCGGCCCACCTGCCTGCCCGCTCCCCTTCACACAGGGGATTAACCAGAACATCTCTGTTACAGGAGCGACACCCTCCTTTCCTCAGAGCCCGACCCCCACTCCCCCGTCCCCTGCAGACTTGTGTGATTAGAGAGGAGAGGAGATTTGACCCTGGCTCTCCTGCTTTCAGCCGCTCAGCTCGATGCAGCGGTAGATCCTTAACTCCGGGCCCCGCCCCCCTGTTCCTCATCACCGCTCGGGATCATTGGACATGCTGGCGTGCTTCGCTGCCGTCCATCTCGTTTATACCTTGTAATCCCTCAAACCTGAGTGAGCTGTTGCATATCTGCCCTGACGTATTTTTCTTCTTGACTTGCTGGTCAAAATAAAGGCTGGCATTGATGGTACCATGAAGAACCTTTAACATCCATGGAAGCTTTCTATCACACAAATGGTTCTTTAAAGTGGAAAAAGGTTCTTAAAATGTTCTTCACACTAAGAAAAAAATGGTTCTTTTAAGAACTTTGAAGAACCTATAATGGTTCTATTATGGCTCACCTTTTCAAACCCTTATTTTTAAGAGTGATTTTTATCCCCTTGCTTTAATTTAAAAAAAAATTTTTTTTTAGACTGCCCTTTTTTTTTTAAATATAGATGGGAAATTAAATGTCAAAATAAATTTAAAAAGACAAGCAAAAAAGTATGCTTACACAATTTTCATATGTTCTGCTCAACCAGTGGAAACTCAGGAAAGTCAGGATAAAGTCAGTATTTTTGCAAATATTTTGTATTTTTAATCACCATTTTGTGAAAAATGTCTCAAATTTGGGAAGTCATGGCAAATATTGAGCCAAGAAACAGATGTTAAAAATTGTGTCTGATTCACTTGTCACACTGAAAATAGAAAGTCAAGCACATTGCATTGTGGGATACAGTGTGCTCTGTAGTATACTGCACATTTTGGCAAATGTAGAAGGTCTTCTGTGTATTTTATGCATACAGAAAATATACACATTGTGCTCCATAATCTATACTGTATAGAGTTTTTTTGTAGTTTTTCTAGCTACAATATTATATGCCACTTTATTAATACTACAAATGGAAGAATCCACAATCTTTGTCAAACTGAATAAAAAAAAGTAATATCAAATAAACAAAGACAAGCAGAAAAAAAAGTGTAACAGGTGGAAATTAAGGATAAATGCAGGTGTAAACTTGGAAATAAAATCGGCTGTTTTGCATTTTTGAGCCAATATTTTGTTAAAAAAGAAAAAAAGTATTGGCAGTCAGAGCAAATATTGAGCCAAGAAAGAGTCTGTGGCTCATTCAGTTGTCACACTAGAAATAATACAGTGAGTTCTGTAGTATACTACACATTTTGGAAAATGTAGTACACTATAAAAAAAGATTTTTCGAATTTTTCATAAAGAATGATTATTAGAGTACATTTTACAAGAAAATATTATTTCAGTCTTTCTGCTTAAAGTCACATTTCTTTGTAAAATTTCACAGTTTTTTGTAAATATTTGCGAAATTGACTAGCAATTTCTGAGTGAAAACTGTAAATTAGTAAATCAGAATTTTTATCTTGTATGTACAGAAAATGTACATATTGTGCTTAATATACATAACATAAACTACTGATATAGAAAGAGTTTTCTTGTTTTCAACAGCCTATTTTGAGTCTTTCTGGCTGCAATATTAAACAGCACTGTTTTTGTCAAGTGTGAGCACAGACACTCAGCATTAATAATAGCACACCTATTCAATTCAGGAACATGAAATCACGCACTTAAGTCATTCATAAAGACATGCCATCTCTCAAAACCATCATTGGCGTCTTGCTGCGCTCATTCACAAAAGCAGTGTGTATTTGAAGTTCATTAAATGTCACGGCGATTGATCAGGAAATGACCCAATTGACCCTCTACAAGGACTCCATTTCCATTAGAATGGAGGAGTCTGGCCTCAGGGTGACCAAACGCACGCTAACAGATGACCAGCAGCTCAATTAAAGAGCATTTGCTGTGATTTTGACAGACTCCAGCGAACAATCACTGCGTGTAATGAAAAAAGAAAATAAAAAAGAAAATCTGTTGTTTGATCCTACAGAAAATCACAGGTTCGATTAGCAGTAACATAACAAATTTATTCATTAAAATAGATTTATTTCTTTTACAAAACACTGTTTTGTCAAGACAATTAAATATTAAAAATGCATGTCTTTTATATGCGCTTCTATAGTTATTTTTTATAAATATACAGGTAGTTTGCTGTAGTTTGATTAATTAAAACACTCAAAGACAAGTGATTTGGGACGTTTGGCAGAAATGTAAGCTGCAGAATTGTCTTAAATTATATTTGAGACAATTAAAGCAACAATTAAAGTATAAAGAGAAACTTTTTTAGATGTTTAAAACATTTAATAGACCTCAACATAAAGTACAACAATTGTTCATAAAATGTTAATCAATCAAACATTCACATTTGGAAAAGAACAGTTTTTGGGCGCCAATGTAAATGGCCTATTATGTTTAACATTATATTTAGAATAGCGAAGAATATAAAGCTTCATAAAAAATATTGCTATCATTCTACATGGTCTAACAACACACGGAGGTCATTGACCTCTCAAAAGTCCTCATGTAATCCTTCACATAATCAAATATAACAATCTACATGCCACTGGACACGTGAAAATAACTAGATAAATAACTAACACCTTCATAAATTCAAAATTGCAATAGTCTATAGTCACATATACACAGCAGCAAACACGACAGAGTACGATAATTATTATTTCACTCGTTTGCAGAATGATTGAAACGTAATACAGTTTAATCCTAGAACTAGTAGTACAGTCGGATTAAAAACAATTAAATATACAAGCTTTAATTTTAGAAATTATACATGCATAAATTAAATTTGAGGATTCTAAAGCGCATGAAATTGAACTAATAGCTGACCCTACTGGGCCTCTGCTCTATTAGGCAGGCCAATACCTCACAAAGGTATTACAGGGACTCTATTCTCTTCAGCACAGACTTGGTCTGAACAATCTTTTTGTGTTTTTTTTTTTTTTGGTACCAATAGATGTAATCCGTGCATCTTTTGCTATAACGACGTCCTTATTTCTTGCATTAGCTCTGTTCCACAGTGAAGTTAGACCTGAACGGTGAAACAGTGAAGGAATAAATGAATGAGACCTTCGAAACAATTCATTTAAATAAAAAGGTGCTCCATCAAGTGCGCCTAAAGCTGGAAATCTATAATGTGGTTGTGTACTGCCATCGCATGGTCATGTACTAGAGTGCAACAAGCATTACTCGCCACCTAGTGGCTTTTACAATGCAATTTTAACTAAATAAAATAACATCAAATGGAAGGGAATACTAGGCTACATTTCTATATACACAAATCGTCTTATAGGGTATTAATATTATATAGTATAGTCTCTCTTTTAGCAGTATATACTTACATCATGTCTGTATTTTTGCCGAACATGTGGCTGTTGTACTCTAGAATGGGAGGGAGGCTCTCCTCGTCTTCAGGCACCTGGAAAGGACGATTTTAATCATTGAAAACAATCCAGACCGAAAGAGTTCACACCGTATAAAAGAAACCGGGGCTAGTTGTCACATTTAGGTACATAGACTAGTACGTTCTTATTCGAGTTCTATAGTGCCAGCTAGCTGTGAAACAAGTAAATACAAATTAAATCAAGCTCACCTCCCAGTACACCTCATCATCAAAGCAGTTATCATCAGAGGGGTCTCCCCAGAACGGAAGTCTCAGGATAAAACCTGCATATACATATATGAGGGTTATTATAATCAGTGTTGGGGAAAGTTACTTTTAAAAGGATCATGCCTAACAATAGTGCGGTCATCCCGTAAAAAGTAACTAATTACATTACTCAGTTGCTTTTTATGGAAAGTAATGCGTTACGTTACTTTTGAGCTACTTTTTAAATCTGGACAGTGCTTGCTTGTTTGTTTTTAAAATAAAAAAGTTCTATTTTTGGCAAATATAAAAGCCTTTTCACACCAAAAGTGAAATGAATAAGCCTCAGGCTGAAGGGAAAGTACATTTACGTCCGTACAGTAGAATGCAGAAGAAGAAATTTCAACACTTCAGCAATAAAAAAAAGACACACAAATGTTTGTCTAGAGTAATTTTTGCTTATTAGTATGAGTGAACTGGATCATCGAAGGTCAGAAGCAAAGACATTGGTTAATAGAATGGGATTAAATACATAAAGGATATTTGTGTTGTTTAACATTTAATTATTGCATATTCTAAGTTGCATTATTTTTATTCATTTTGAGGAATAGTGAATCTGTGTTTTTTTGTGAGTGAGATAAATTAATGCATATTCATATTTAATTTAGAACTACAGTAACATCTTCTGATTTCTCTCAACGGGACATGAGAGCTGTCGAGCAATAAATTTGAAAAAAAAAAAAAGTAACGCAGATATTCTCTTGTAAATGAAAAAGTAATGCGTTACTTTACTAGCTACTTGAAAAAAGTAATCTGATTACGTAACTCACGTTACTTGTAATGAGTTACCCCCAACACTGATTATAATAATAATAATAAATGTTTCTTAAAAGAATGTTTTGGGTGCTCACCTACTATTGCTCCACCTACGATTCCAAAAGCAAGAGCAACACAAAGACCGGCGGCCTGGAAGCCTCCTTGCATGGCAGGAGTCCTTTCAGCATATTCCCCTTTAAAATCGAAGGTGTTTACTAACCTGTTGAGGAAAAAGGAATTTGTATCAGCAACAGTCACACTTTTAGTATTCAAAAACACAATTAATATTCAGTGATATTACTGATTTGGTTGCTCTGACAATATGGGTTAAGAGAAAGCCAAATGTGAACTGAATTGAGCTGGATAATGACATTAACTTTGCAGCATCAATGCTGTTACTGAACTGAATCTCAGCGGAGCTGAATAGTTAGTGGCACTATATTGTCTTCTTAGAGCTGCTTTTTTCTGTTGCAATACAGAGATGATTCTCCTCCCAAAATTATGTATTTTGATCTCAAAAATACCTCATTCGGGAAGAGAAAAGCTTAAAGTTATTTATTGATTTAAATTGTAATATACATTAGTTTTCAGCAATTTTCCCCTACTTGATTTAATAATCCGTGTATCAGGGGGTTCACGGTTTTTTCTCTGTTAACATGAAGCTGCCGTGAAACAATCTGTATTGTATCAAGTACTGTATAAATAAATGTGACTTGACTTTTACAATTAAAGCAATTAAGTGAGTTGCAATCTAATCTAAGTAACAGTTTGCATTCACACTCACCCTTCATGTCCATAGACGCTCTCACTGGCAGTAGCCGCAGTGATGGCACCCACGACTGCTCCGAGGACACCGGGCATGGCGTGCAGGTTATGGATGCCACATGTGTCTTGAATCTTCATATACTTCTCCAAGAAGGGCTGCATGGGAAAAAAAACAGATATAAATGTATCCGTTCTCACATGGCATATGATGCTCAAAGGCACCTGCTCTTGTACTCACAGTGATCACCAGGTAGCCGAATGTGGAGATTATCCCGCAGCAGAAGCCCACGATGAGAGAACCGTAGGTTGTGATCATAAACTCAGCTGCTGTTCCCATGGCGACTCCCCCAGCCAGAGTTGCATTCTGGATATGCACCTAAGTTGCACAAAGCAGATGCAATGTTACAGATTTCGGTATCAGAGATACTAGTTTTCATTAGTATTTAAAATATTTTAAGTTTTTGTTTTCACATTTTTGGTTTTCAGTTTAATTTTATATTAAGTTTTGGCAAATTTGTTGTGTATGTTTTTTTTTCATATTTATTTGTTTTTTAATATGTCTTTATGAATGTTTATATTCATTTCAGTACTTTAAGTTAAAGTAAATGAAAATGAAAATGTTGAATGCTGAAGTAAAATAAGATTTTTAAGAAAAAAGTAACTTTTTTTTGATGGTTTTAGTTTAGTTTGAGTTTTAGTCGCTGCTGCAGATGTAATTGTGACATAATGAAGTGCTGTTATTTACCATGTCCAGTTTTCCCCTCTTGGCTGAAAGGCTTGATATGGCAAATGTAGTAAGGACTGAAGCAGACAGCGCGAGGTAGGTGTTTATGGCGGCCCGATGTTGTCCATCTCCATGATCTGCGATGGCAGAGTTGAAACTGGGCCAGAACATCCAGAGGAAGAGAGTCCCTGTAAAAATGAACATCTTCAGCTAAAGCACTGGATTTTTTTTAAAGCAGCTCATGGTAAGATCTTATCATGGGTATCTATGGGATGTAAAAGAAGTCATAACTTACCAATCATAGCAAAGACATCCGAGTGGTAGACCGATCCGCTCAGATTCTTGCTTTGGTTTAGTTTCGGTCGATAAAGAATCCATGATATTGTCAGACCGTAATATGCTCCGAAAGTGTGGATGACCATGGATCCGCCAGCATCCCGAACCTGGGAAAAGTCAGAACAATTTGTTAGAATTTCTTGATTTGGGTAGGAATATTCAGGACTTGGGGATAGTGGATATTCACCCATGGTTGTCATTATCATAACCTACAAAAAAAAAAATTTAAAACCATATTGTTTAATTAAATAAAGCTGAACATTTTTTATATATATATATATTCTATATATATATATATATTATATATATAATATATATATATATAAAAATACTATATATTATAACACATATACATATATATTTATACAATTGAAGTAAAACATCTAATTCAGTAGTTTGCCAAGGCAACATTTCAATACTTTTTTTTTTTTAGATGACCCACTAAAATTTAATTGAAATAAATACAACCTTTGAACCCATTGTGTTAATTGCCAAAAAAATTTATATCTTTACATATAATTTAATTTCAGCTTTTATTTCCAATAATTAATAAACGTACTTTTTTCACGTTAAAGTTATTAAAAACCTGAATATTAAAATGTTATACATCTATATAAAAAAGTCAACATATGAACGTTATTTACCAGCAACATACAATAAAATAATTAAAACAAAAGAGCCAAAGCACATGACAAAATTACTAAAAATGTAGCAGTTAACTGCAAAAGATTAGTTACATATCATTTAAGGCAATTAAGCTTATCCAATATTTAATTAATTTAAATTTACATGTTTGCAGACATGAAAAAATAGCCAAATTGAATTACAAATGAAAATTAAATGAAGTTCTTCTAATTTAATCTTTTTGTCTTTTAATGTAAAACAAAAAAAAAAACAACAACTTACAACTACATTAAACTAACTTAGTAATATTTTATTTTTATACTTTTCATTTTAAACCATATAATAGAGTATAAAATAAATAATGCTAAAACAACACTGCTTCTTACATGGAGAACATGAAGAATGATGTATTCCTCGACTGCAAACAGTGTGATGCCAAATAGTGTCAAGACCATCAGCTGCACTGGACTGACTTTCCCCAGCAGAGCTCCATAAGCAATGAGACATCCAGCCACACAGAAGTCGGCATTGATGATACTGATGAAAGAAAGATGGTGGTTCATTTTTGGTCTTCATTTTCTACATCAGCTGTATCACATAAATCATAATCCTTTGATGCACTGATCAGCAAAATCACACTTGCAGTGTGTTGATTTAAATGTGCATATGACGACACTATGTGGCACACACAAAAACCAGCTTTACTTCATGTGCAAGTGGAGCCAAAGACCTTAAATAAGGGTGTGAGGCGAGGTGCAAAACGTACTTCTCAATTCCGATCTTGATTTGGCCATCAGCCGGGTCCAGAGAGTGAAACCAGCCCTGCATGAGAAGAGCCCACTGCAGACCAAAGGCGGCGATGAGAAAGTTAAACCCGACCCCGCCAAAGCTGTAACGCTTCAGGAAGGTCATGAGAAAGCCAAAACCCACGAAGATCATCACATGCACATCCTGAAAACCTGCCGAGCAAGGAGAAAGAGGGTGGAGGTGGTTAATGGATCAACATATAACAGAACCTCCCTAATTTTCAAGCTCAACCAAATATGATTATTTTGCTGATTAAAAAAAAAAGTTATTAAATTAAAAAAAAAAGCTTCAATGACAATTGAATTGTATTTAGTATCAATCCATGCAGAACTTGAAAACTCACTTGGGTATCTGTAGTAGAAGTCGTTCTCGATGTCACTCGTGATGTTTTTCTCATGTTTGTGCTCAGACCAGTGCGCGTCCGACTCTTCATCATAACGTACAAACAGTCCAAACAAGATGATCATGGCGATCTGCCACACGAAGCAGACCGCAGGCAGACTGACCCGGACGTCAGGGTTTTTGGCCTTGCACCAGAATCCTCTGCAGCAGGCAGCGAAGTTCCCCATGGTGAAGTGAAGTTAAGAGATGATCTGGTGGGAAAAGCTCTCTTGTAATTTCTGCGTTGGGTGCAGCTGTATTTATAGCTGGTTATCTGGAGGTGTGTCACAGGTTGCAGGTGTACCTTCTGGAAATTAAATTTGGGTGGCCGTGACACTCACCTGACAAGACTGATCAATATCTGCTCTGGTGACTGACAACTTCTACTTTTTTTTTAAAGATGTCACTCTAGTCTTACTAGACTTAATTATAATTACACTTGGACTATTCAAAACAACTTTGCAACTGCAAGTCATCTTTAGGTCCGATTTTTTTTTTTTTTTTTTTGCACTTTTGGAAGGTTTTAATACGTTTGAACTGATTTCAATTTCTGTGCATATCCGAACCCTCAAAATCAGGAAAATCAGGGCAAACACGTTAATGACTACGAGCAGGAAACTGGCAGTGCATGTTTTGTAAAAAAGTGATTCATTTCTTTTTATTCTGCTTTATTGCTTTTGTTCAGCAGGGCAACTTCTTTTGAGCATCTGAATAAATCAAATCAGCTTGCAACTCATGCAAAGTATCGTCTGTGTGGTTCTGAAAATGAAAAACTTAACAGAAATACTGATCAGTTGCAAAACATAAAAATGTTCCCTCATACATAGAGTATATTTTAACCTAAAATCCTTAATTTATGTTTTATAAATTGAGTGATGTTGCCATTACCTATATTTTATTATATTTTATAAAAAGTGCATTTGTGTGTGTGTGTGCAAAATATATACAAAAAAAGGCAGTCAACTCCTAAGTCACAAGAGTCATGTAAATAGCCAATATCTCAATGATTGTAATTGTTCTCTGTTGGGAACATACCAGATATTATCGTTTTCTATGAAGCTGAACTGCTGTTATATAACTGGATCACCTGCATCTGCTCTCTTCATTATGCAAAGACTTTAAAAACTGAGGCTTCTTGTAAATCTCAAAGCTGTTGTAATGATGTTGTACATAACCAAACCTTAGTGAACATAAAGCACTTTTCACCATCTGAATATATTGCATATCTGTGTACAGTAGTCATTTAACTAAGGCATAACAGAATCATCCACATTTGCATATCATGCTAATTTTAAGAGACATCTTGTATTTTTAATACAAGCTGTTTTTATGTATAGATCAATGCTGTCTGCATTAGATTTCATTTTGACATCATGAATTGCATTTGTTTTTTCATGTTAATACACAATGTGCATTTGGGGGCTGACAATTTTCTTTAATATTCTAAAACCACCATTAAAACATTTTAAACAATATATTTTTAGAATATTTGAAAAGACAGAGACAATCAGTTTGCCTCTATATGCTGCATTTAATATAATCTAACTGCTAAAAAAAAAGGAACATTTTAAATGAACATGTGCTTTTTTCCTGATATATAAGAACTTTAAATTAAAAAAAAAACCTCTCTTGCATCATCCATTCAACAAGATATACTACAGCTCTTAATTTACACTACTTTCCACATTATCAAACAACAGTAAAATGATCAAAACTGTGTGTATACAAAACTAATTTCAAGCATTTAATCAGAAACCCTCAAAAGATCAGGAGAAATCAATCGCTGGTAGTGTATTAAGTAATTTGTCTTGCATCCCAAAGTCAGCCTCATGTCTAGACAATAAAAAGGAAGGGTGTGCATATCTCTTCATGCTTGGCTAGAGAACATTCGTCTCTCACAGCGCTTCTGGAGGTGTGTTTCACCGAAAAACAGGTATAGAACATGTGACAGTAAGTGTGGCCCTCAGATCCTTATCAGGACAGCATTCCAAAGATAACAGGAATCACTTGACCATGCCTGGCCTTTGCGATCTGTCACTAGGACATTCCATCACTGGCGACAAAAGGATATCACATGATCCACTGACAATCAAAGACAAGTCAAGCCTTCAGTAATGTACAGCTGATTTGACGTTAAGGTAACATTCTATTTCCTGTGCTGTGATAATAACATAAATAATCACCAAATAAGTCCAATAATGTGTATATATATGCATGTATGCATGCATGCATGCATGCATGCTGATGATGCATGATGTGTACTGTATGATGTATATATTATATATATATACTACATAATATACTATACATATATGTGTGTGGCGTGTGTGGTGTGTGCGCAGTGTGGTGTTGATTACGTGTGTATGAGGGAGGTGTATGTGTGTATATAGTGTAGTGTCTGTATGTATGTACAGCGCAATGTATGTGTGTGTGTATGTGTGTGTCTGTATGTATATATCCAGTGGGTTACGGAAAGTATTCAGACCCCCTTAAAAATTTCACTCTTAACAATATTGCAGCCATTTGCTAAAATCATTTGTTAATTTTTTTCCCCTCATTAATGTAAACACAGCACCCCAAATTGACAGAAAAACAAAGAATTGTTGAAATTTTTGCAGATTTAATAAAAAAGAAAAAATGAAATATCACATGGACCTAAGTATTCAGACCCTTTGCTGTGACACTACTATATTTAACTCAGGTGCTGTCCATTTATACTGATCATCCATGAGATGTTTCTGCACCTTCATTTGAGTCCAGCTGTGTTAAATTATACTGATTGGACTTGATTAGGAAAAACACACATCTGTCTATATAAGACCTTACAGCTCAAAGAGCATGTCAGAGCAAATGAGAATCATGAAGACAAAGGAACTGCCTGAAGAGCTCAGAAAAAGAATTGTGGCAAGGCACAGATCTGGCCAAGGTTAAAAAAAATTCTGCTGCACTTAAGGTACCTAAGAGCACAGTGGCCTCCATAATCCTCAAATGGAAGACGTTGGGGACGACCAGAACCCTTCTTAGAGCTGTCCGTCCGGCCAAACTGAGCTATTGGGTGAGAAGAGCCTTGGTGAGAGAGGTAAGAAGACCCAAAGATCAATGTGGCTGAGCTCCAGAGATGCAGTCGGGAGATGGGAGAAAGGTGTAGAAAGTCAACCATCAATGCTGCCCTCCACCAGTCGGGGCTTTATGGAAGAGTGGCCCGACGGAAGCCTCTCCTCAGTGCAAGACCAACATGAAAGCCCGCATGGAGTTGTGAGAAGGTGAGAAATAAGATTCTCTGGTCTGATGAGACCAAATAGAACTTTTTGGCCTTAATTCTACGCGGTATGTGTGGAGAAAACCAGGCACTGCTCATCACATGTCCAATATAAGGCCAAAACAGTGAAGGCATGGTGGGGCACGCTATCATGCTGTGGGGGTGTTTTTCAGCTGCAGGAAAATCGAAGGAAAGATGAATGCGGCCAAGCACAGAGATATCCTGGACGAAAACCTTCTCCAAAATGCTCAGGACCTCAGACTGGGCCGAAATTTACCTTCCAACAAGACAATGACCCTAAGCACACAGCTAAAATACCGAAGGAGTGGCTTCACAAAACTCTGTGACTGTTCTTGAATGGCCAAACCAGAGCCCTGACTTAAACCCAATTAAGCATCTCTGCAGAGACCTAAAAATGGCTGTCCACCAACGTTTAACATCCAACCTGACAGAACTGGAGAGATGCTGGCAAGGAGGAATGCAGAGGACTCTTCCAAATCAGGTGTGAAAACACTGTGGCATCTCTTCACCAAAAACGCATCTGAACAAAACACGATAGCTCAAAGGGGCTTCTACTAAAAATAACTGAGCAAGGGTATGAATCCTTAGGATATATGTGCTATCTCCAGCGTATTCTTTTTACTTAACTCTGCAAAATGTCAACAATCTGTGTTTTCTGTTCAACTATGGGGGGCACCCGCGACCCCCTGGTACACGAATGAGGCCAACAATATTAGTTAAGAGTTAGAATGGATTGTTTAGCACAAAGGGATGCGAATATTAACAAAGAGTGAAATAATTTAAGTGGGTCTGAAACGTCACCCCGTTACCCACATTTTTGTTCTGTTGATCTGTTTATCAAGACTACCTTCCTTTTTCGTACCCCCGCACCTCTATCACTGTGTGTTGTCGGGGTGGTGGTTATTGTATTATGTGTATTTACAACCTCACTCTGTCTTGTATATGTAATGTATTATGTCTACCTGATTAGTTGTAGCCTTGGTAGCTGTACGTGTTAGGCCTCCTGAGGGACTTGCTTCATCTTGCACACCCCCCTTCAACCGTGGGTAGTTAGGATGACCGTTACTCAGGCCCCCTCTAACACTTTTTCACCTACCTTTCGTTCTACGACGTTTATATTATTGCTAAAACATTTACACGTAAAACCTTTGTGTGTATTTCCATCCATTAAGGACACCAGCACCCCATTTGACAGAAAAACACAGAATTGTTGACTTTTTGCAGACTTATTAAAAAAGAAAAACTGAAATATCACAGGGTCCCCCCCAAAGTATTCAGACTCCCTTTGCCTCAGTACTTAGAGAAGCCCACCCTTTTGATAATCTTATTTGCTTCTATTTGTATGTCTTTTTGGGAAGATTTGCAACAGTTTTCACAAAACTGGATTTGGGGATTGCCTCGTGCTATTGTACTTGCAGAACTCTCCAGTTCTGCGGTTCAGGTTGGATGGTAAATGCTTCGGCAGCCAGGGACAGACATGTTTCTCAGGTTTTCTCCAGAGAGGCTTCATCTTGGGTTAAGTCAGTTGTGGTGTTTGGCTGGGCATCTCCTCTTAAAGAATTTTTTAACAGTCATGCTAGTTATTTGTTGTTGTCGAACGCCATGTTCGTTACATTTAGCTGTGTGCTTAGGGTAAGGGTTCTTGTTGGAAGGTAAACCTCGGCCCAGGTGAGTCTGAGCACTAGGAGAAGTTTTCGCAGGTATCCTGTACTTGGCTGAATTCATCCTATTCAACTCGAAGGTGCAACCAGTCCT
Organism: Sinocyclocheilus anophthalmus; assembly: GCA_018155175.1. Taxonomy (NCBI): domain Eukaryota; kingdom Metazoa; phylum Chordata; class Actinopteri; order Cypriniformes; family Cyprinidae; genus Sinocyclocheilus; species Sinocyclocheilus anophthalmus. The sequence goes on from JADLZN010002847.1 coordinate 89,126, forward strand.
ATCACTGCAGCTGAAAAACACCCCCCACGGCATGATGCTGCCACCACCATGCTCACTGTTGGGACTGTATTGGACAGGACATGAGCAGTGCCTGGTTTTCTCCACAAACCGCTTAGACTATTTAAGGCCCCCAGAAAAGTTCTAATTTTGCTTGGTTTCATTTCAGACCCAGAGATCTTATGTCTCACCTCTGGAGTCTTTCACATGATGGGCTTTTTTTCAGTGTAGCTGCACTGAGGAGGGCTTCCGTCGGGGCAACTACCTAAACGTTTCACGACGGTGGTTTTTTTGGGCTGAAGCATGATGGTTGACTTTCTACAATTTCTCAACTTGTACCCGACCCCCCTGCATCTCTGCGAGTCAAGCCACGTGATCAGAATTTTTTTTGTAACCTTGGCTAGATCTGTGCCTTGTCACAATTCTGTCTCTGAGGTCTTCAGGCATTTCCTTTGACCTCATGATTCTCATTTTCTCTGATATGCACTGTGAGCTGTAAGGTCTTATTTAGACAGGTGTGTGGCTTTCCTAATCAGTCCAATCAGTATAATCAAACACAGCTGGACTCAAATGAAGTTGTAGAACAATCTCAAGGATGATCAGAAGAAATGGAAGCACCTGAGTTAAATATATGAGTGTTACAGCAAAGGGTCTGAATACCTAGGACCATGTGATATTTCAGTTTTTCTTTTAATAAATCTGCAAAAATGTCAAAATTCTGTGTTTTTCTGTCAATATAGTGTGCTGTGTGTACATTAATGAGGAAAAAAAGACTAAATGATTTTGACCCGACAAATTTTGGCTTCTGCAATATACAAAGAGTGCAACCACCCCCAACATTTAATGGTCGTGTATTGAATACTGTCTCTTGTACCCACGTAATATTGTTTCTTTGATTTTTTGTTGATTTTGATTGCTTCCATTGTGCGCATTTGTAAGTCGCTTTGGATTAAAGCGTCTGCTAACATGGACGTGATAAATAAATAAATAGACTATATCATATGAATGAAGATTTTTAATTTTGAAAGAAGTCTATCTCCGCGCACCCACCCCGAGCCTTCCGTTGTTGTATTTTTGCCCCATCAAATACAGCTATAAAACACAGTCATCTTGTGAAAATTTTTTTTGTCAACTATTGACCCCCATATTAAAGTGCCCTTGCCTCCGTTTGTTTTCATTATTCTTATTGAAAAAAATAAAAAAAAGCTGACATCCAAAGGTTTTGATGTTTTGTTTGCCACCACTGCCCAGTCACCAAAAAATAGAGGATTGTTTTTTTCCCCCCTATAATACATAATAGAAGTTTCTTGACGACTAGATAAGTAGAATCAGCATATTAGAATGAATCTGCGTGACGCGAGTATTGTAATTGTTGATCTTAATGAAGTATTGAGGGAATGCTGGCGTGTGTTAGATAAGCTCACAGCCTTCGTCACAGGAATAAGATTAGATTTACATAGTTTGTTTATTATATTTATTTTTTTACGATCCCCCCCATACCCCCCTCGTACCTATACTTACCTACTATATTATACTAACAGTGTAACTCTTGATTATGAGGAAAACCCATGGCCATTAAATCATGTTTTCAATAACTCATTGACAACATTTTTGTGTGTGTTTTCACCCTATTACATTATAACACCTACCCCAACGGACTCCGACCTTTATGTAGTATTGATAAATAAAGCAGGCCGTGTGAGTGCACAAAGAGAAGTACTGATATAATATAGCAAATCCAATGATGTTGCTTTGTGCAGTTCTCCAGATAAAGGTGAATTCAATAATCTGTAGTTTCATATTACAACGGCGTACAGATGCGGGTATGCAAGCAAAAGCATTTACAAAAACACGTCCAAAGCAAATATCTAAACCCATCATTATAGCAGTCATCAAGAGACAAAAGGAGTGAGGTACATCTTGTCAATCAAAAACAACTTACACACTATAACACTGGGAGAGACCGCTGGGTGCGAAACCTCGCACATGGCTTGGAGCGCATGTAGGTGTGGGCTCGGTTTTGAATAAAATAGCAACTATGTTAAGACTTGTCTTACACGAAACTAGTTTCAGTTGGCAGATGTAATCAGTTACTTGTCTTATTCAATTGGGTCCCCTTTTTTCCCGCTGTACATTTGTTTGTAACATTACATAAGTCATGACCCAAGTGTGAAAGAAAAACAAACACTGGATTGACAACTGTCTTGCTCAAAGTTGTGGCCGGCCAACCATGGTTAGAGGATTTTGGGCTTTCATCATCCTGCTCGTAGCACACATCACTACTGGAAAAAAAGGTGGAATCTGGAATTTAGTGCGAGTGTGAACCCCGCGGACCTGTACAGACGAACCGTTGGCACCAGTGTGGATCCTGAATGCCGAGCTACATCACATATAGATCTCACTTTAACGAGACCTACTTTCGCAAAGGTACACGACTGATAGTCCTGCTGATAGTACCACACAGAGCCATGAGCCTCGTAATGTAATGGTAGTGTGCTTTGGCTGGCACACCACTTGCACTGATTAAATTCATAACAGTGATATTAATGAACTAATAATATGCTATTGTTTAATGTCAAGCCAAAGGCGATACTCAGTGGTGTACTTTTTGGGGTAGGCACCTGGAATTTACTGAGTTTTTCTTATTTCAGGCACTTTTCACCCTTGTACTCCACTCACATTTCGATTTAACAATGATACGTTGACTCGATACATTCCACGTAAGGTATTCGTTACTACAAAAATAACCGTCAGAAGAACGACGGACTCAATAGTATATTCTCCACGGACTGCAGGAAAGCAGGGTTTGAAGAATCAGTGGGCTGGCGCTGCAAGTTAGACTCCTCACAACTTCTTATTACAACCTTTTGCTCCACCTGTGCAAACAATGGGCGGCTTGCCCTCCTCGAGGTGCACCAACCCCCACATGATGGATCATTTTCACTCAAGTAAGGCTGAGGCCCGTTCTGTGCGGCCCCATTACACTAATATTGCGTAACTTTCTGGTAAGTGTGTCTTTGAATGACGTGACCCATCTGGACATATACCTATATCATCCAAATCCCAAGAAATCACACATTAGAGACGGGCACGACATAGATTTTATTAGGCTATTAAAAGTTTTTCACAAATATGCGACCACCCCAAACACGCTTGTCTGTATGCATTTATATTTCTGTAATTTACTTAGTTAATTACTCTATATCACACAAGAGAGTACCGGTGTGGTTTGCAGATATCTGTCATACCAATTTCGCTTTATTTTTTATACCGTTTACGTAAGTTTAGCAGTATGTAACGGGACTTACATTTAGATATAATATTGTAGCTCAAACACAAAGATCCTGTAGCCAGTCTGCCTGTCTTGAGCAATGGGGTCTACCACTCAGCCCCTGGACACCCCATGAACCTCAGTTTCTGATATCCTGTGGAAAATTATTGTAGGCACGATAATAAGTATTTTGATTCAGTGATCCAACACTCATTATAAACACAGGAGACTATGCGTTGTTCTCCTGCTTTTTTTTTGTTATGAAATCGTTGTCTGGAATGGATAATCTTTAAACAGCTGCAATGGGACTCACTCTACACCGCTAAATCTTATCACTTGTGCCACAATCATACTGTGGTTTTAATTCCACCATTGATAATTTTTCACTGCTTTTAATTTATTTTTTTTATTATTCCCATACACGATTCAACGTTTGTTACAAACAAACCCCACTATCTTTGTTACTAAATTCCTTGCCGACTGCAGGTTAAACTCTGCATTCATGTGTTTCCCCTCTGAGATAACTGGGTATCATACATCTACCGGCCCCCATATTACGATACAGATTCAGAACGGGTTCTTTGTGGAATGACAAAGACTATTACCTATTAAGTACTGGGATTGAAGCGCTTATCAATTCTTACCCAAAATATACAAAATGGGCCGGCAAATAGTTCCAAATGAACACAATCGTGATACCTCAATGTCTCACCGACAGCCCTCCCCACGAACCAATTTTTCTATATATTTATTATATGATGTGCTTCTTACTCCATTCTGCATATTTTACTCTTACTTTACTTTCAATACTAAGAAATTTAGATTTTTTTTTTTTTATATTTATATGTATTTAAGTACAATAAATATGCACATATCCTTCATACTTTTTGCAAGTAATATTCTAACACCGGCGCGATGTTTGACTTCAGACTTCTACAAAAGTCAACTTTTTCTGGTAGAGCTAATTACTTTACTTCAGTGTGGCTTTCAGGGCTGTATACACCAATGGCTCTACTGTACTGTGTGTGCGTGTGCGTGTATCTTATATAATACATTATATTATTATATATAAATAAGCAAAACTAACTTCAGTTACACATCACATTTCTGTTTCATTGCTGAAGTAAGAGTATTGAACTTTCTTCTCCTGCATCCTATTATTTCAGCCACCATTTACAGATGGCAGCACAGAGTATAAAGTGTGAGCATCGTTTGAGCTGCGCCCTTTATCATGCACACAATTGATTCGTTTGTTCTTGATCAAATGATTGGAGACTAGGCCCTGCAGGCGAGAAAGTTCAACCTTCCCTTTTCAGCAAGGAACACAGTAATGCAATGTCCATGTTTGCTTACCGGTATATAATTATGGGAATGGATGGCACGGATGGAGGCATAGATAGGTGGTGTCTTCTGTCGTATATCTATGCGGACTGGATCTGTTGGAAGTGTGCGGGCTCTTAGTTGCTGTATGCTATGGGTGGTAGTGCAAATGGTACGGGTTCCACTCACATTAAGGATGACATGTGAAATATGAGGAGCACCCTTTTCATCTCTGAGGGAATTCTGTCACTGTGACAGGCAAAAAGGCAGTGGTTAACTCCTTGATCCTCACCCACTCTACTTTTACTGCAGTTTCACACACACAGACGGGTCACACGTTTTGCGACCCAGTTAGGCCATACAGGCCTTTGGCTTTATCCACGTTCCGGTCAGTGTGGTTTACAATGTCTGTGTGTTATTAAGCTCTAGCGATACATGCATATATGATCAGTTCTAAATGGCAAAATACGTGAATGCAGTACAAATTAAAAATACAACTAGCCTCACTGTGGATAGTTTCAGATTTTTACATTTAAAAGGAAGAAAATTCAAATCTGAAAAATGACAAGGACTTGCGCAACTCACAGCAGCACCGCCGCACCACCGCCCGACCCACCCGTATGGAAAATGCTAGGACCTTAATGACTTAATAAAACAATTTCGGTGTAATGGACAAATCGTTTTTTTATTTACAGAAAGGAAAGTGTGAGTGACAATCATGTTTAAATATAGATTAATAAATGTATCAAAATTAAAGAATTTTATCAAATCTCAAAGACCACTAGCCATGGTCACCGGAACCACCAGCTCACTAGCAGTAAAGCCCGTCAGATGGGGATCAGCACCTAGAGAAGAACTTACAGCATGAATGTCAGCGGAGGACCATGTCCATTTTATTTTATCACGAGACAAACCACAGAGACAGATTCCTTGTTGTGAAGCCTACTCTAGCCGGCCAATTGGCACAAAGACCCCCCACCGAGATATTTCCAGACAAGGCCTTTCTGTACACCATCTGATGTTTTGTTGTTGTTTCTAGTTATTTTGCCTCCGGCACATTAAAACACCACCATGCTGGTTCTATTGTATTGGCCAGCGACGAACTGGATTCCTCATGTTATCGAGCCCCCACGACCCCCTTCTCTAATAAGGGTGCCGAGACTGCGCCAGTTTTGGCTTTCCTTGGCACATGGTTTTGGCATGCTTAGTTGGAGCAACGTGTGATTTTTATCCCTTTTGCTAACACCTATCAGTTAGATTGTTTGCACCAGACACTTTTGGATGAGAACTGAACTGGATGATGAATCATCAATGAACTGACTTTAACTGAAAAAAACTGACTGTTTACTATTGTCCTCCAAAATTATCGACACACTATTTTCCTGTCTGACACTGTAAAGCTGCTTTGACACAATCTGTAATGTATAAAGCGCTATATAAAGAAACGAAGGAAAAAAAAGAAGCAAAAAGAAAAATGACAGAATTCCAGGCGTTTCAAGGACTGAATACATTTCAGGGTTCATACTTTTTTACGACCAATGAATTTACATGACGTTTCCAGTCATTCATGATTACAGGATAAGGTGTTATTAATTTATTATTTTTATGTTATTCTCAAATAGTACAAAATTCTGTCAAAAATACTTTAGCTTGACATAACTAGAACATTTCTAAATTGTTCTACATTTACATTTCGTTTAGTAGACACTATTATCTAAAGCAACTTATAAATATGATCAATATATATTCGTCCTAGAAATTTCGATGACTTTTCAGTCTGGAATTCACACTTTTCCAAGACTTTCCCTGGATTTTAACCCTGTTAGAACCGGATCTTGACAGTTCTTGTAAGAACAAATTAAAATTTGTCTTGAATTTGAGCTGTTTTAGCTTATTTTTGTCTTATTTTAAAACAATTTGCGGTCCCCATGGAAGTGTGCTGAGGTCCCCTATTGGGACCCGTCCCCTTGGTTGAGAACCACTGCTATAACATATTTCTAAGAAACATCTTTTTTCCATGTGAAACATTTGCTACTCCAACCCATGCTTGAAGTAGGCAGGTATGCACAGAAGTTTTCAGTCCAAGGATCCAGTAATACACTCAAAAAGACAGTTCAAAACAGCGCAAATGCAGAGAAAACCCGGCCGATTTCATTAGAGATGGTGGAGAGAATAGTGACTCACCTCCAGACTTCTCATTTCAGCATGCATTTGGCTTCATACGGCCTGTGATTGTTTCAGAGCAGCCCAAGCCATTTCTCATCACGCTGTGTGAAATACAGACTGACGATGAATCAAAACATCCAACTGCTGCCCGAGCATTTATGAATGTAAATGTCATAATTAAGGTATAGACAATTACGCGTGAGTACTAGGCCTATATACATGCACTGTGAATTTACAGGCCTTTCCTGAATCAATCTCTATTGTGCACAGATGCTAATATCCAAACTTTGATACACAGCAAAAAGGAACCAGCTTAACACTTCATGGACTGGGAATTTTGTTTTTTAATAAAAATAAATAAATAGGTGTAGAAAGTTTTCACTCCGAAATTGCTAATACATTTCACAAATTTTCTAAAATAGTAAGTAGTAAAATAGTTCTAAAACAAAAACAGCCAATTAAAGGTGTAATTTCAGACACATCTGTCAAAAACACAGAGAGAATTTGCTATAGGCACTTCCACCCAATGCTTTGAAACGCCCTATAGAGAAAGGTGCTCTGCTACATGCCTGACAGGCTGATGAAGTCTTAACCTCCAGTAAGGCTAACCATCCTGTCAAGTGTTTAGCAGAGAACCTTTTACTAATGTGCCCTTCAAACCCATATCTTAAAGGAATAGTTCACCCCAAAAAATGAAAACTCTCTGGAAAATGTACTCACCATTAGGCCATCCAAGATGTAGATGAGTTAGTTTTCATGTATGGTATCATATTGGGAGGAATTTAGCATTTGCACTTTTTTTTTTTGTTACTATTTGATGCCGAGCTCACCACATGGGTTACAACTCTTGTGCAGTGAATGGGTGCTGTCTGAATGAGAGTCCAAACAGCTGATAAAAACATCACAATAATCCACAAGTAATCCACACCACTCCAGTTTATCGGGTAACACCTTAAATATAAAGCTGTATGTCTGTAATAAACAATTCCATCAAGACATTTTCAACTTTAAACGGTTTCTTCTAGCTAAAATGTTCGAGTCCTATATCCCATAAATTGCTTTTTTCTTAGCAATTAAGTTGTCTGGTCTGAATCAGGAGCGAGAATACGCACAGTCAAGACCCCTTTACCACGCAAAAATCACACAAAAAAAAAAAATAATGTAGAAAAAACAGTCATAAACCAAGATGTGGGTGGATTTGATGTGAAGAGACTTAGAGGAAGCGTTCATTATGGAACATGGATTTGTTTCTTAAAAAAATGCAGCTTTTCACATCACAAGACCATTTGGAGGTTGCGATGTGGTGTGGTTATTGTGCTGTTTTATCAGTGTTTGGATCTCATTCTCATCTCACTGCAGGCGATCCTGGCGATGCAATGTGTATTAATGCTTTAAATTCGTCAGCCAAACTGTCTTTGTGTGATGAACAGGACTCCGTCTCTCAGCTAGACGTTACACATTCATCGATACGTGGTTTGTATCTCTCTATTAGGCACGGACTTGACCACTCGCAACCAGACATCTTTGAATAGAGTCGAAAATTATTTTGGCCACTCGTGAATTGCCTTGGCATGTTGCTGATCATACCATTTGAGTCGATCATCATCAATGCCTGTATTACTGCGGGATGAATTGATGGTGCCATACGAGATCACGCCTGCCGTACTGAGTACCATCTCTCGCCAATTGTCTTACACACTGTTGATGTGCTTCATTATTTGATTTATCCGTTGTCGGACCTATGGTGTTCTCATCGAGCCTTTCCTTTGCCCGACCCCCCCGTTTTTTCGCCACAACGTTGTAACCCACAATATGTGTTACATTCTGTTATCATACTTCTATATTTATATTCAATTATGACCTATGCTTTCATGTGTCAATGGCATACCAAATAATATCATTCATTGCGGTCTGACCTCAAGTAGATATTGGTAATGTTTTATAGGAAAGCCGCTTGTGCTGCACACCCCCCCCCCCCCACGCTTAATAAACCCAACTCCAGCCATCGGTCCAAATCCAGCGTACTTCCCATTATATAGGAAATCTACGCTCTTAAAAATAAAGGTGCTTTCTTCACAGCGATGCCGTAGAAGAACTATTTTTGGTTCCACAACGAACCATTCTGTCATAGGTTCTTTAAAGAACCATCTCCTTCTTACCTTTTTATAATCTGAAGAACCTCCTTTCACCACAAAGAACCTTTTGTGAAAAAGAAAGCTTCTTCAGATGTTAAAGGTTCCATTTATGGACCACTTTAGCAAACCAAGGTTTATATGGCATCGTGAGCACACTTAATTTTTAAGCGTGTATGCCATCATTGAAACCCAGTTTTGTCGACACTGCACGGGCTCTATCTACACCACTGTATACATTGTAAATCTTGTTCCTTTACTGATGGCTGAATGGGTTTAGCTCCAGTATCTTATTACATTATAGTACTCCATGTCCACTGCGTTCTCAAAACTATGGCAATTTGATAATACCTAGATATCAAAATCAACTGCGGGCGGCCATTTTCCCTATTTAGCGCCCAAACTCTGGAACAATCTACCTAGCGTTGTTCTAGATTAAAGACCCATCTCTTTCCAGTTGCAACGTCATAAACATCACCCTTTTTATACATTTTTTATCTCGTTCAATTCCGATTTTTTACTTGTTGCCCCTCCATAAGAAGGAGATGGGTTTTGACCCCCTCTCCCTTATTACACTAAAGCAGCTTTAACACAATCTGCACAATATCAATAAAGGTGCCTGGACGGAGGGGTTTTTGAGATATAAACTATAACCTGTACACACAAACCATGGTATTTTACGCGCACGTGCTATTCTTCTTCTTGACTGCTTTTGCCGTTTGGACTTCTCATCGATAACTAACAGCGAGAGTTTTCTTTTAGTTTTCAAAATACATAAACCGCACTGGCCCAACACCACCCTAGTTGAGTCATCCGCGCCCCTCACCCTAAAGACCCAGGCGAAGTCGAGAGGGAGTTCGTTGAGGAGTCCTCTTTTTAGATATGTGTTATTTTGTGCCTTATCACGATGTACTGGGAATATACTGCAGGCCCTTTCAATATGGGACTCTGTTCTGGGTCAATGTGGGGCTGTGGATAGTAGAATCGTCTCAGCTGACACTCAACATGTCACACGCAGGCTGAGTCACATTTCAGGACCTCAGTGCTGCATCAGAATAACTGATGTACCATTAATGGGGACCCGCAGAGCCAACAATTAAACTTGGGGTTTCTGTGTCAAATACATTGCAAATCAATTTTTAAAAGATGGATAGGAAAGTACATTTATCCACTAATAATCATGGTACTCGATCTTCATTTATGTAACAAACGCATTGAGTGTATTCTGAGTCATGAAGACCTGATATGGATCAGAATGCATTCATTCTGACTGTCGTGCGAGTGGAACTAGTTTCATTCAAGATGCAGGCTCATTATTCTTCAAATATGTGCACTGTCTCCAAATGTCACACATGGTTGCACTTTAAATATTTGCAAATATATTTTTAGAATTTAAAGTCCATAAAATACACGGTTCCTTAAAAGTATTTAGACATCAAATCCACACTTAATTTATAAACTTCACTGCACAGATAGAATATCTAAAAAAAAAAAAACTTGACCGTTTAAGCAACGTTTTGGCAATTGACATATAATTCCCCCCACTTTAAGTTAGCTGCCCTCCTCCCTCCTGGTCCTCCGTCCCTTTTTCTTCTTCCCCCGCCCCGGGACTGCGCGGACTAACAAGTTGTCTTCATTTTTCGTTGTGCACTTTTTTTTTTTTTTTTTTGTTTTTTTTCCCTTTTTTTTTTTTTTTCTTTTTTTTTTTGGTTTTTTCATTTGTCTTTCCCCCCTCCCCCTTTCCCCCCCCCTCGGGCTTGGGGTTGTTCCACTTTATGCGCCTCCCCCCCGATTTTTTTTTTTGTCTGACCTCTTTTTTTTCACAATACCTGTCGTGTGGTTCACCACTTATCGAAACTTGATATATCCAATCGCATTTTTTGTGTTGGTGTGTAATTAGGGTGTGGTGTCCCTTGTCTCCCCCTTTCCTCCTCCCGTTTTTTTTTCTTTTTTTTTCTTTCCTTTTCTCCCCCCCGAATGGTGTTCAGGTGATAAGGTTCAGCACACCTTGGACTGTGATTAACAAACCTAACAAACTTCTTTTTGGGAAATGTTTTGCTAAATGCATGGTTTGATATTTTGTTAATGCAATGATATTCAGGCATGTTATAGTATATTGCATTTGTGCAGACTGCAGGGCGACGTTTCAAAACAATGATTTTACATAGCATATTAATTTTGCAACTTGCATATACATTTTTTTCGTATGTCACACTCTATTAACCCATATTGAGTTAAAAAAAAAAAAACTCAAATAATGCTTTTATAGAGTTTAAGTTAGCACTATGAGTGCGCTGAAAGGTTACTATGTTTTCATAAGATTATAGCACTGTTCTGGACCCACATTTATTATGCTGAGCTTGGATTATCTGTGACTTGTCCCAATACTCACTATCATTTTTATAAACAAAAATGTCTGTGGATAAGCAAAAATGAAAAAGAGTCATAAGAGAGCTCAAAAAATATCATGCTAACAGTTTCTGTTATGCAAAGGGTTAAAGCCTTGTGCAGGTTTGTCTGTGAGTCACCTGTCATATGTCATATTTTCTCCTTGGTCTCCTTCATGCCCAGAGCATGATAAGACACACGAACAGAAAGACATTCACACCTGCGTGCCTCAAAGTTTTGCAGTGCACAAAGCACCAGAAACATTATTTATGGAATTTATGGAAGTGCAAATGCAAAGTTTCATGACAAAACTGCAGCACTGCAAGATCACTACTTGTCAGTGATACATTTCGCTGTATGATGGATTTAAGACCTGTTTACCCCAAAAGCCAAATGAATATCTGTTGGCTTAAACTAAAGCTAAATTCCTTCTCAGTAGACGATGTTAGCATGCTGTACACTACTGTTCAAAAGTATATGTTTGGTTAAAATGGTATGTTTTTAATGTCTTATGATCACCAAGGCTGCATTTATCTGATCAAAAAATACAATAAAACTAGGGCATATTGGGAATATCGGTTTGGTACAACCTCGAATAATAATCTGACTTTTCTATTGGCTTTTTATGTATTGATGCATATTCCTGTGATGCAAAGCTTTATTTTCAGCATCATTATTCCAGTCTTCAGTGTCACATGATCCTTCAGAAATCATTCTAATATGCTGATTTGCTGCTCAAGAAACGTTCTTATTATTATTCACTCGACTGTTGAAAAATGGCTGAAGTTAAGTTTTGTAGAACAGTATTTATTTGAAACAGAAATCTTTGTAACATTATAAAGGAACCTTGCGGTGACTTTTAATCAATTTAAATGTGTCCTTGCTAAATAAACGTCGTTATTATTAATAATCATTTTTTATTTATTTACAGTATTTTCATACTATAAACAATAAATATACAGACTTATGGTCATGTGATCATATGGGTCATCTGCAAAAAAATAATTTATTCATTATTGAAACATCAGGATGTCACAAATAAAACCATTTGGAAGACCACATTGCACAGCATTCAATACAGTCTGTATAGAAAATCAAATATTCTTAATTATATTGTACTCTTATTAACAGTATTCTGTCAGAAGCTATTGCTATTGTTTTTAAAGCGTGGCACACAAATTAAAAAAATAAATCATAAGACACTGTGTGCATGGTGTCTTTTTGATTGTATAACTAAAGCCGCAAGATCGCCTTTAGTTGTGTGGATACTGCCCCCATGCTGTTTTTTTTCGATTTGGTCTACGGGATCCTACTGGCGACAGACCATGAGGGCATTAGATTTCATCCGGGAACAGTATTTGGAGCCGCCATACGAATCATTACAACAAAACAAAGGACCTTATGTGAGAACTCACACGGCTGGCAAAGAGGCAATAAACCTGTTTTATGCATGTGAAGTACCTCTCTCCACCTCGTCTCTGGTGTGTTGGTTACTCATGTTATGCGGCACGGTATACGGTGTGACTCCTCTAGAGAACGTCTCCCACAACAGCACTCCGAAACTCCACACATCACTCTCTGTGGTGTATCGCCCTGATGAACCAACAGAGGACAGCATTGAGACACAAAACTCTCAGTCATGACCAGGCAACCATGCAGGCTAGATCAGGATACATACAGTCTCTCATATCTGATTTAGTTCTTGTTTAATGGATCGATCCATTGGCAGGATTGTCTACTACAGGGTTTCCCAAATGGGAGTTTGTGCAGGGGGTTTGGGAGTTAATGAAACGCTAATGATTAAATAACGCAATAAGCCCCAAGAAGCCGTGGTTTACAGTGAATTTATAACAGCTAAGGGGAGTTGTTAGATGGACGAGAATCAAATATAGATTAGAGGACTTCAAACTCAAGGCTCGATTTAAACTACATACGTTTACGCATTTCACCAGCATTCGGACAAAATAAAAGCTTGAAAATTTGAACATTTGAAATGGAAGAATTTAAGAATTTAAGTAACATTTATAAAACGGATGGTTCCGGTCTGGATTCTGATTGGTTGAGCCAAGTTCGAAGCTGTTGTAAATTACTCTACAAACACACACTTTGTGTCAGTGTTGGTTGCTCGGCCACACACTGTTGGACCAAAATGTTTCTGAGGAACTACATTGTGTACCGGAAGAATACTGTTTTTATTAATATCATTACACTTTATTTGCTGTGTCTTATTTAGTGAAACCTTACTACGTATATGGAATAACAGTTTTATAAAAGCAATAAGCCCCGTGAAGCCGTGGTTTACAGTGAATTTATAACAGCTAAGGGGGTGGAAAAAAAATGCTGCTTCGCGTGTGCTTGAACAACGCCCCCTTAGCTGTTTAGATTATTCATTATTGTTGTAAACCGCGGCGTACGTGGGCATATTGCAGCCCCCACCCACACTTCTCTAGGCCTGTAATTATCAAATATGATTTGGTGAGAGTGTGTCTGTTCTGGCGGCATTACGTTACGCTCTTTACAGACAGTAGGAGAATCTACATCTTACAAACATATAATGCTATTTTTCAAAACTTAATAATAATAAAATATAATATCTAACCATGAATAACCAAAAAATAAGTAATGTTTATTTCGCGCAACTCCAAGAATATTGTCATAATATTTTCCAATTGGTGAATGATTAATATATAAAACAATACTAATTATATATAGGGCGTTCAGCTTTAACTGGTTAATTTTCGTTTATAAGGAAGACAACACCATAATTATACTATTTATAAATAATTTTCACTAAGAAAGAAATCTGAAAAAGTGATAAAAACAAAAAAAAACACACACATCTAACCAAAAACAAAATGCAGTACCTTTCTATTTACGGTGCCCACCCCTTTTTTAGTCTTAGCATGTCATGGTGTTTCACTAAACCCGAACCATGACCATGCAAATGGACAGCTAACAGATGACATTTATGGTTCGGAACTATGAGGGCACTTCAAGCACAATACTTTTTCAGGTTCCACAGGTCAGTGACAAATATAACCATATGTTTTAGGACTGCACCATGGGTGTCGCGTCTTCCATCCTGAGGGCCCACTGGGCGCGATCACATTGATCCGGCGCATCGCATCATCCGTTTTGTAGCAGACTAAACAGCCTCGGTCTGAGAAGACTATTTACCGAAGATTCCCATCTGGATATTACACCACGCGTCTCCCTCTCCTACGGAGGCCTAGTACGCGCAGCAGTCTCTAAAGTAACCGGGACCCAATAGACGAGATTATGTTAGGCTGTCCCTTATAATAAATTGCACAAAAAAATAACTAACGCGCTGAAATGACAGCAAGTGAGAAAAGAGGGTGCGGGTACATATCATCTAATCTAGAGAACATGAAAGTGTCACACAACAGCGATGAGGGTAATACTATCAGATTGGTTTTTTTTAGTTTGTGGACAATGCGGTTTCTATTTGTTACCTCTCGCACGGATAATATTCCCCGAAGAATGTTCCCCCCCATCGGGCATTGCTCACAAACCGCTGATAAAGAGACTTAACCATAATAGTGAAATACCTAGAGTCTACTTATTTGATTCAATAAAACCCAGCTGTGAGCTCTTTATGAGGTCTGCTAGAGCTTTATGGAGCCACTATAGTTTCTCAGCACTGATCCTAAGATCTTGTGCCATATATCACTAGATTTCGTTGTCTTTCTGTCCTTATTTCATTGTCAACCTCTCACCGATGAATGCACTTCTTGCTTTCCAGGTACGCCATGCCAGACGCCACATTCTCTGCCATCTTGATCAACATCTTGGTCTTCAGGTCGTGGCCCTCTGTGCGCAGAAAGGTTAGAAAGTCCCCTCCTGCCAGCAGAATACGCCACTTGTTTTTGCAGCATGAACATTTTTAAGGAATCATTCACCAAGTTACTTAATACATTTAAGTAATAAAAAATAATATTAATTTCATAATTAAATTAATAACAAAAATAATAACAATAAACAAACAAATAGGGTTCTTTATTAAACTTTTCTAATTAATAAATTAAAATATTTCCTTGTACTAAAAGGCATCCCTTTGCTAACTTTTCATAGTTTAAATAAATAAATCAACATTTTATTATTCATCATTTTAATAATGTATAATTATTTTAATATACACTTATTAAATAACTACATAATTCCTTTGTGACAAAATTCTAGGTAAATTATTATTTAAATACAATATAATAACAACAACAATAATAATCATGATAATTTTATTCATTATTTCATTTTCTACATAGGCTTCTTCAAGCAAATCTATCATATGATTTATGGTGCTTTTTGTCATTTTTGGAGTTTCATCGTTTAAATAAAGATCTACTTACACTGCTACACTGTTAAACGTCTTTTGTGTTTCATGGAAGAAAGTCAGTTATACAGATTTGAAATGAAGTCAATGTCAGATTTTTCTTTCTTTTTTTTTTGGAGCACAGTTTGTTTAAATGATTTTTAATTCAAACTTAGATGTACCTTGCACCAGCTCCATGATGATATAAATTGGCTGTTTTTGTGTGCAGACGCCGATTAGCTTCACTATGTTTGGATGGTCATACTGCTTTAGGATCCTGGCATAGAAATGGAGAGATGTTTAGTTAAATGAGAGTGTTATGTGAGAGTATATGTAGAATATGTGTGTTATTAAGTGTCTATACAAACCTGGCCTCCATTAGGAACTTGTTCTTGTGTTCTGCAGGTAGATTCTCTCTGCAGGCTTTCACAGCGACTGGCGTATTTTCTGAATGCAGACGCCCACTGAACACCTCACCAAAGTTGCCCTGATAACATCCAAACATTACAATGAGCATTATTATGAACAAATAACTGGCTTAGCTGGTGAGTTCTTACTAATCTTTACTGACATCTCTTTATCAGTCTTTTTATATAACACAACGGATAGACGGCTTACCCGACCAATGCTCTGTCCAAGAATGACATCATCATGTTCCAAGACCCACTTGTCCTAAAAAAAACACCCCGAAAAATGAATGCATCTCTGCAAGTGTACATCATAATAATGACTAGACAATCACAACAGTACTCGATCGATATTGCATTAATAGTCAATGCCCATACCGAATATAGAGAGCACTCCCTTAACAGAAATACAAATATGAACTTTTAACTATTACAAATATTAAAAGATGATCTTCTAAGTTCTATAATAGTCCTTTAGCCCTTCATTGTGGAAAAAAAGCTTCCTTTGTAACAAAAAGAAGTTCATTTATGAACTTCTTGTAGGTGGACTGTAAAGAATTATTATAAACAGCCAAACAAACAAACAAATATCATTGTAATGTAAAATAATAATAATAATAATAAACATTGGACCCAAGGGAGATTAACAAAACAATATTTTCCAATTAATAATCTTGGCCAATATATATATATATACAGTATATATCAGCCTTTCACTCCTCAGCAGTAGGATCTATATCGTAACCGTGAGACTGATTTGGGATCAGTGATAAACCTTAAGGATGGGTCTCTTCAGCACAATGTTTGTCCTCTTTGTGACGGCTTGATGGGAGCTGATGAGGTGCTTTATTAGCAGTGGTACAGAGGTGAAACCTTCACCGTCAAGACGATACATACCCTAAACACACACATAAACATGCAACAAACACCCTCAAAAAAAACAAATAAGAAAGAAGGCTTTAATCAAATAAATGACAAATACTTAGACGGCTGCATCATGTATGGCAGCAGGGCCGTCACTGATGGGTGTGGGGGGGGGTGTGGTGGGGAGAAAAGTGGTGACGATTATAGGAGCCCACGGCGATTTCAACCGACTGCCTGAGGCCAGCATTAAAGGTGCAGCATGTAATATTGACAGCTAGCGGTTGAAATGGGTCAGTCCAAATTCAAAATATTGTTTCTCCTTCCCCCTCCTCCTCAGACTCGACGCTCATGCAGGTTGCCAGATTGAGGACAAACAAGGTCTTCAGGGGTCCTCTTGGATCCAAAAACTCGAGGTCCAACCCAAGCGGGTTCGGGTCCAAAACTTCAATAAGTGCCTCGGACATGGGTCGGGTTCATTATTAGTTGCCTCGAGTCTCAGCTAATTTAAAATAATAAATGTGCTTTTTCCAAATGGACCCGTTAAGACTTGATCCCCTTAACGTACTTGCATGCTAGTGTTAAGTGCATTTTTGAGAAACGCACGTAGAAAAAGAACATTGCTTGTAACCTCGGACACAGAAATCCATTTTATAGATATGAGATTCATCAGGAAAAGCCACACGCTTCATTACAGTGCATGTTCATGCAGGGCAGGGCTTTTTTTGTGCAGAATCTCTTCGCCGGAGATGAGGTAAATAGCATTGCAGGGCAGACAAAACTAGGGTTGGGTATCGTTTGAATTTTATCAATTCTGATTCCGATTCTGCTTATCGATTCCGATTCTTATCGATTCCCAGTTTCGATTCCAATGTGGTTGAAAAAAATTATTCAAACATTTAGATATCAAACATATTTATTCTGTGTCTCTTTTTGCAAAACAAAATAGAGCAGCAAAATAGAGCTGCACAATTCTGGATAAATTGAGTTTTTTTAAATTCATAAATTACATGTGATTTTTTTTTTTTTTTTTTTTTTACAAAAATCACATGTAATTTATGAAAGAATGATTCAATTACTCACTTAAGATTTACTTGTTTCATTATTGGATGAATAATTTTTTTTTTACTTAATCTCTTGAATGAATGATTCAAAGAAAAATAGATTTTTAACAGCTCTTTCGCCACATACTGGATAACAACATAAGGATTAAAAATACAGTTAAAAAAAAATTGAAACATCAAATACTTCAAAAGGTGATTGCGCATTTAAATCACTACCTTCACATCAGTGTTTATATCCAAATATAAAACTTTTATCCCCGGACCAATACCCAACCCATATACATGACCAGCCCGCTGAACACAAAAACGTGAGACGCACAGGTGATGGTACATGTGTGATAGCACACATAAAGGTTTAACAGCTGAATTTGTATTAGAACGAAAGAAACATGGTGTTTGAATCGTGTTCATGATGGCCTTACGATCGTTTAATCATTGTGCTTTGTCATGTGGTGGTGAACACTTCTCTTGCAAACTGTTCGCTTATCGAGGGTGACCATTAATTTAGGTTCCAAAAAGAGAACAGGGGGTGGGTGCGGCAGGGCGTGGGTCGGGGTGTGGTGGTGGTTAGAAAGTAGTGCCCAAAGTAGCACCAATGACATATCAAAAATATCAAAAATCCAAAATTGTTCTTTCCATACCTAAACTACCGTTTTGTGACAGCTCCCCCGTAGGACGTAAGCATATTGATTATAAAAACAGCTAAAAAGCTTCCTACTGGTGGCCCTCCTTCACAAAACTTAATATATATTTATTTCAAACATTTAACCCATGGGGGAAAATCACTCCATGGCAAGAGTTTAATAGTAGCCAAATTCCATGGGGGAAAAAAATCCGGACTTGACAATCCTACGTCCAACACAAGCTGCAGGAGTTAGATTTGGCTGATGAGAGGAGAGATGGCTGACAGACCATGCTGGAAGATTTGCTGCTCAACACACGCAAGATTCTCGGAGCTCGATTGACACCAATTTGATCTTCCTTTACACAAGAGCGCAGGCGCGTGATCGAGAAATTCGCCCCGTGAACAGCAAGGCTGATTCCAAGAGATTTAGGCCTATTACTCGCAATACTTGAGTGCGGATCCCTATGCGCACCGAACATTTATAACCAGCACAATAACAAACAACAATTATAATGTTGTGGGGAGAACTGGACACAAACAACTACACAACAGGGACAAAAAAACAACCCCAGTCGGTACTTGGTGCGATAATGGTCAGAAATTCAGGGGGAGCCGGATTAGAAAACAGTCCCTCGCAGGGCTCTAATACAAAAACATACAATACATGGCAACTGTAGAAAGCAAAAGCCGAATCCCGGACATTTGGGCAATTAGAAATCCCAGCCTGGCGCATTTTTTTTTAGGTCACAAAAAAAAGGAGGACAGTCAGAAAAAAAGGATGTATGGTACCCCTAGCTTATCACACACCATACACTTAGGTACTGCGAGAATGCCAAGTTAGCCAACAAACCACTGGGTGCGTAGAATAGCCAAAACAACGAGAAGGTCCTGGAAGATCCCACGAGTCATGTCCTCACAGCTGGAAAAAAAAGGCATGATGCCCACACAGGAACCGCAATCGGATCGAAATTAAAATTTCACAGATAGTATCCGATTCCGACCATTAAAGATCCGCATCTGGAATATTTAAAATCGATTTTGATTCCAAACCTAGACAACACTAGTAGTCCATGGATTTATCCGGATTAGCGATTAATTTTTTTATCAAACTATTACGTTTATTTTTCAAGTCCATTGGTCACAATTGAAAGCCGAGCACAGAAATAACTTGTATCCATCATGCAGGCTCTAATATAAAGTAGCCTAATAATAAATTTAATAAATGTTTAATAAATCAAAAAGTAATGGAGAAGCGGCCAAATCGGTCAGCAGGACACCGGGATTTTTCCTGACTGGCTGTAGGCTGTGCACACGTCAATGCCGTTTTCATTCGGGTCCAGTCGGGTTCAAAAATAAAAAGCAAAATAAATAAATGCAGTCCGGTCGGGTCGGGTCGGGTCGGGTCGGACTCTGGTCTAATTTCATCGGGTCTGTCTCAGGTCGGGTTTTTCTTTAAAAAAAAATAACGATGCATGTCGGTTTCGGATAAGAAGTGATTCGGGTCGGGTACAGATTTTAGGACCCCCAGTTATACCTCTACACACAAGAGGACAACGAGCGCAATTGAAATGGAAGGCCGACAGCCTTACCACAACCTGTCGAGGCTGATACTTTGTGAGCAATTTTGCCACACCGGGCCACCCAACACAGGTGGACACATGGGCGCCCACGGACCCGCGATCTAAAGCATCCAGATAGACATTTGTTACCCATCCTCAATAAGAAAGTGCCACACACAGGCCATCATGCTCAAAAAGTTGCCCGGCAACATTGCTCAAAAAAAGTTGCCCGGCAAAATTGCTCAAAAAGTTGCCCTGTGTTCCTCCGCTAAGTAGAAGAGTTGACTTTAACTGCGTTTTCATTCCTCTGCGTCATCAAGTTTAGAGATGCCGATGCTTTTTAGGTCAGGTAAAATCTAGAATAACTGGCTGTAGAATTGTTTTCGGGAGAAACAAGTATGTGAATTTAGAATGTTTCCTAAATATCTGCAAACATATTATAGTATTTATATGCTTGCCTATCTTTTGCCTCTCTGATATCGGCATTACTGGTTCAGCTCTTTCCTGACTCATTTCCTACATCAGTGATAGAAAATATTATATCACCATACAAGGGTATAAATCTGCCACTGCTCCAGTTTCACAGGGTGTACCTCAAGGTTCAGTTCTTGGTCCACTTCTGTTTATCATTTATATATATCCACTTGGTGACATCATACACAAACATGGACTTCAATTTCATTGCTATGCTGATGACATTCAAATTTACCTAACCACCAGCTCTGATAGGTCATCACTGCTTGAGTAACTTACTGCATGTATCAGGGATATCAAGCATTGGATGTCCTTGAATTTCCTTAAACTAAATAATAACAAAACTGAAATATTGATGATTGGCTCTGCTACCTCAGTCAAAAGGATGGACCTGTCCTTTGAAATTGACGGGGTTCATTGACGGGGTCCTTCTTCATCTATCCGTAATCTTGCTGTCCGTAAAACTCAGCAGCAAGAGTTCTCACCTCCACCAGGCGTTCTGCTCACATTACTCCTCTACTGCATGATCTTCACTGGCTACCTGTGGCATCACGTATTCACTTTTAGATATTACTTCTAATATTTAAGGCATTAAACGGTCTTGCGCCTCCATATCTGTCTGACTTACTGTACTCCTACTCTCCTGCCCAGTCCCTCAGATCATCTGAGCTTGGTCTCTTGTCCATTCCTCGTTTTCGGCTGTCCACTGTAGGTGGTAAGTCATTTAGTCTTAATGTTCCTAAATTATGGAATTCGCTACCCCTTACACTTCGTAATATATCATCTTTGTCTACCTTCAAGACTCAGCTAAAAACTTATCTTTTTAATATGTATTTTGGATAATGTGGCTATATGTGGCCTTATGTGTTTGTGTTGTGTATGTGGGTGTGCAAATGTTTTGTACAGCACTATGAAAAGTGACCTTGAGCTATGGAGAGGCGCAATATAAATAAAACTACTTCTTCTTCTTATGAACAGTCAAAAAATTACATACAGCACCTTTAAAGGCGCTCAGGACAGTTGACAGGCCACTGCTGGCCATGTCATATAAGCTTTTCATTTGCACGCGTTTTTAAGCCTTGCCAATTTAAACATTCAAGAGATTTTAAAGTTTAAGCAAAAGATTGTGAAAAAACCTCAACTGAGTACCGAGTTGTCTTTCGTGTCTCCTAGTGCTTGAACAAACAAATACACCGTGCCAATTTAAACCTTCAAGCGCAAAAAGACACAAAAGAGCTTAATTCAGTACCCACACATGTGTCCTGTGCCACTGTGTCGCGTCTCACAGCCTGTGAACACCGAATTGAGTTTTGAATCTTCTTGTGCTTGAATGGACAAATACATACAAAATTACGTTGAAATACCAGTCTTGGTGAGTATCCTCGAAAAACTGTTGGGTATGTCTTAAGTTCACATAAACAGTTGATTAAGAAACTACGGCTCTGACTGGCACGAATATCACCTATAAAACACACTCACGTCTGTACTCTGAATGAGGAAGTGCCGGCACTGGCCGCCCCAGTGCACAGACAGCACGTATTCTTGTTTTCCCTGGCTTTCTCGAACCAGGAAGTCGCCATCATTCTTCAGCAGTTCCTGCACCTCCAGACGGGGGATGGCACCGTGATACCAGCTCTGCTGAGTCAATGGCTTCTCCACCTCGGGCACCGGCGTCAGGGCGGGGGGAACCTGGTGAGATGTATAAAACACACTACTCTACAGGAAGAAGTTGCAGATACAGCAATGAGCAGAAAGCAGGGAGGCGAGAGAGGAAGACTGCCACTAAAAAACACTAACCGTATACTTGGGCTTGAACAAGCTGCTGAGGTGAGTCACGATTACATCCATGTTGAGGAGCTTATGGTCTTTATCGCGCTCCTGCAAGAGAGAAACAATGAATAATACAATAGCATGACAAATACAACTGTAAAACCTCTATCTATCATAGTGTAGCATATAGAATTTAGATTCTCTATGGGGTTCAGGTCTGGTGAGTTTGCTGGCCAGTCAAGCACACCAACACCATGGTCATTTAACCAACTTTTGGTGCTTTTGGCAGTGTGGGCAGGTGACCCTGCTGGAAAATGAAATCAGCATCTTCAAAAAGATGTCAGCAGAAGGAAGCATGAAGTGCTCCAAAATTTCTTGGTAAACGGGTGCAGTGACGTTGGTTTTCAAAAAACACAATGGACCAACACCAGCAGATGACATTGCACCAAATCATCACAGACGTGGAAACACTGGACTTCAAGCTACTTGGGCTATGAGCTTCTCCACCTTCCTCCAGACTCTAGGACCTTGAAATGAAATACAAAACTTGCTCTCATATGAAAAGAGGAATTTGGACCACTGGGCAACATTCCAGTTATTCTTCTCCTTAGCCCAGGTAAGACAACTCTGACACTGTCTGTGGTTCAGGAGTGGCTTAACAAAATGAATACGAAAACTGTAGCCATATTCCTTGACACGTATGTGTGTGGTGCCTCTTGATGCCTTGACCCCAGCCTCAGTCCATTCCTTGTGAAGTTCACTCAAATTCTTGAATCGATTTTGCTTGACAATCCTCATAAGGCTGCGGCATCTTTTTCTTCCACACTTTTTTCCTTCCACTCAACTTTCTGTTAATATGCTTGGATACAGCACTCTGTGAACAGCCAGCTTCTTTGGCGATGAATGTTTGTGGCTTACCCTCCTTGTGAAGGGTGTCAATGATTGTCTTCTGGACAACTGTCAGATCAGCAGTCTTCCCCATGATTGTGTAGCCTAGTGAACCCAACTGAGAGACCATTTTGAAGGCTCAGGAAACCTTTGCAGGTGTTTTGAGTTTATTAGCTGATTGGCATGTCACCATATTCTAATTTGTTGCGATAGTGAATTGGTGGGTTTTTGTTAAATGTGAGCCAAAATCATCACAATTAAAAGAACCAAAGACTTAAACTACTTTAGTCTGTGTGCATTGAATTTATTTATTACATAAGTTTTACAATTTGTTTTGAATTACTGAAATAAATGAACTTTCACGACATTCTAATTTATTGAGATGCACCTGTATATATATGCTTATGAGGTTTTTATGTTTTTACAATGTCAATAAACCTTCTTGTACTTGAAATCATAGAAATTCACATATCTGAAAATATACAGTTAAACCGGGAGATCAGCTAAACAAACTGCCTTCAAAATGATTTACAGTGGAATCATGCCTCAGTCTTGTGATGCTCGAGAAACAACCATATTCAGAAAGGTCAACCAGCAGCATGCGAGGAGTGAGTACTGGTAGCTCAGAGTCAACAAGGTTGTGTAATTCTCACATTTCAAAATTAATGTAACAGCATGACTGGCTTAGATACTTTTACATTACATCTCTATGACACTGCATTTTACAGCTTTGAAGAAGCCACTTGATTCTTTACAGGGGCCATTTCATGTTTTTCATTTTATTTACAGTCCACTTATTTTACTATAAGTTATCATTAGGGGTTTGTGGTCATGTGTTGATATACAGTATTCCTCTGTTTGATGTCACAAAGTTGCTGATTTGTTTAAAAAATAGTCTCTTCTCACAGAAGAGGAAGTTCTGAAAGTTACAGTATATTTTCATACACTGTAACGATGAGCTTTTATTTCAAAATATAACATAACAATCGATTTCTCATGATCTTATTACTCCATCAACCTGCAAGTAAACATGTTTTAAAAGTCAGATATGTATTTTATATAGTACAGCTGCAGAGACTTTGCTTGTTTTGAAGAATGGAAAATCCCAGGTTTAGTCTAAGCTATTCTTAAACCTTTCCGACAAGTCAAGTACAACTGAAGAACGCATAGCAGGTGTAGGAAGAACTGAAGCTCTCAGGACAGATTTAATGAGATGAGAGTGGACTCACTGAGTTGCTGGACGTGACAGATATCCGATCATCATCCAGGCCTATAGGTGGAGCCTCCTTACTGCCCAGAGATTGAAGCTTATCGGCCAGAAGCCTCCGCTGGGCCTCCAGACGAGCTCGAGCTACCATGGACAGAACTACCTGCTGTCTGCTGTCCTCCACAGCATTACGCTTACTGAACTGATACACCCTAAAACAACAAAAGGAGGAGAACAAACTCACATTCATGTAAACAGTGGTGAGAATCTGGTGAAATCTGAATGCTCTTACTGATTCAAAATGATTTGATTAGATTCAGATAGATTCTGTTCTTTTTATTGCCACTGTGGAGGCACAAGAAGAATAATTGATATACACCAGAGGTCTCAAAGTTACATCAGTTTATGTGGCCACATCAGTAGAGTATCTAGAGTTTGATCATTAATGGGGCAAATGCCCCCCAATAAAATTTGCAAAAATAATTGATAAAATCTTTTTTCAAAAAGAGCACCAAAGCAATAGTTATTGTTTGGTTGATTACAATAACAACTCCATATATCTATACCTTGAAATTCTGTTATAAAATGGTACATTTGATTAATTTTATTTTTAACTAGACTGTGAAAAATTGGATATTCCAATTCTTAAATATGTGCAAGTACATGTATATTGTGACTTAAATATTTTTATAAAGATCATGTTAGTTGATAACCTATAGCGAATGATGGAGTCAGAGACTGTCAGATTTAAAACATGTAAATTCGTCCACTTCTTCCTAAAGACATAAAACTGTGTGGCTGGTCACTTTTGGCCAGACCTTTTTCGCAACATATATTTGACTATAATTTTATTGATTCTAATTTGTAACATTTTAAAAACATTCAAT
This sequence comes from Sinocyclocheilus anophthalmus, assembly GCA_018155175.1. Classification (NCBI taxonomy): domain Eukaryota; kingdom Metazoa; phylum Chordata; class Actinopteri; order Cypriniformes; family Cyprinidae; genus Sinocyclocheilus; species Sinocyclocheilus anophthalmus. The sequence goes on from JADLZN010002847.1 coordinate 114,472, forward strand.
TCAGAATGCTTCCCTTAACCAATCAGAATGAAGCATTGCAAGGAGTCACAAGACCCAAGGCTTTACAGTCGTGGCCAAAAGTATTGGCAGTGAAATAAATTTTGTGTTTTGCAAAATTTGCTGCTTAAGCTGTTGTGGTGTTCATTCACATTGTTTTCTAGATTTACGTCACTGCCAATATTTGTAGAAACAATGCGAATGAACACCACAACAGCTTAAGTAGCAAATTTTGCAAAACACAATTTATGTCACTGCCAATACTTTTGGCCACGACTGTATGCAGTATTACTTTATATGACACTTTGATTTCATGTCTCAGCCACACATCAAAATGCACTTTTATTTTCCATTTCTGCTGTAAAATACACTGCAGTGATGGAAATCTGATATCAAACATCATGGTGGTATGTTGCAGGGGTTAAAGTAGAGTATCTATAAAGTTTGAATCTACTTGGAGCAACACTTGAGCTATCTGGTTGTTCCAGAGGTAGTGAATGGTAAGTGACTTTGGATAAAAGCGTCTAAATGATTACTTGCCTAAAAAATATGTAGAAACTTCCTCTTAAAATCTACTTGGCATTTGAATAGCAAATCTGGAGCAAGGGAGTTGAGTCGTGTAAGGAGAGAGCACAGGCTCACCTCTGGCCTGTGTTTGCCGAGCCCTCCTCATTCTGCAGATCCAGCTCCAGCTGGTTGACAGTGGCCTGCTGAGAACCAAGAGTATTAGCAAGACCCAGGAGCTCCTCCTCCACAGCGGTGAGCCTTGGAGAAGAGAAAAAATGAGAAGCCGTGAGAGTGCAAAATGCGTTGTGGTGCAATAGAATGAAAAGATGCTAAGGGCCAGCAAAACTGAGATACACATTATGTGAGGAAATATGAGTGTGAATCGTATTTGTGTACAAACTTACCCAGTTGCTAAACAACTGTACAGTAGGGATGCTCATATTGACCGTTTAACCCTTAACCGAAAGTAAGAATTTTGACTGATTAATACTATCAGTTAAACGGTTTAAAAGGTTTTAAAATATTTTTTTCCACGTTTTTTTTTTCAATGTTTTTATTTATTTATTCATTCATGGAGGCGTGTCGATACATGCAACCACACGTGCCTACAGACATGTTTTGCTGCGCAAGCACCTCCACTTTCACTTAACTGAAGTAATAAAGGCAACACAGTGGCAAAAGTCAAGTGGTTAAGTGGTTATCAGAGAGTGAATCTGTGAGTGAATGTATTCAAATTCTGAATGGGTTATAGCCTAGACAGCATGCAAAGAGCTGTTATATTCACTGAAGCTCTATACTACTGCACAATTCTCTTATTTACGTTGTGTGTACATTTTGTTTGTTCGAATGAGAGGATTTGCGAGTGTGCACAACTCAGAAATACTGAACCAAACTCCTGCTTTATGAGCACTGAGTGGATTCTAACGTAAACCCCTCTGATTGACATATGCTTCATGAAATCAACAGATATGTCTGTGATTGGCTACAATGCTCAACACTGCAGAAACCAGTGTTTTCTGCCGTGGAACAGGCTGCGCTCCAGACTATGCCACATAGCGTCTACATGTTAATTTTTTAAAATAAATACTACACAAGTTGTGCACTGAGGTAGACCTGCTATTTATTTTTATGCCTGACGAAAAACATTCAGTGTGTGTTTTCGTTTTGTCATCTCAATTTGTTAATTATTTAAGTGAAAAAATATTTTGTGTTGGCCTATTGATTTTATTCTTTTTATTTATATTATTTTATTCGGTTTTTCTTTGTTCTCAGAAGCTCTGCAGGTGCGGATAATTAAGATAAGTGTGAATTCAGGTTATGTTGTTGCTCTTTTGTTGTGTATCCTACTGTTTGCACATGCTAAAATAAACCCCTGGGGGGAAAAAATTAATATTTTTTGTATTTTAAAAAAAAATATAGACACTCGTCCATTCTATTTATTTATTTAATACTAATTTAATATTCTAATCTTATTAGTTGATGGTTAATGTTCGGATAACGAGTGGCGGTTTTAACCAAAATGTAGTATGTGTGCATTTACTGTACACTACCGTTTGGGATTGGCAAGATTGTTTTATGTTTTTGAAAGAAATCTCACTGAGGAATGCACACCAAGGCTGCATATATTTGATCAAAAATACAGTAAAAACAGAACACATTTGAAATATATTACAATGTAAAAGTCTTTACTATCGGTTGCGAGTGTTTTAAAATGTAATTTATTCCTGTGATGTAAAGCTGAATTTTCAGCATCATTACTCCAATCTTCAGTGTCACATGATCCTTCAGAAATCATTCTAATATGCTGATTTGCTGCTCAAGAAACATTTATTATTATCAATGTTAAAAACAGCTGTGCTGACTAATTTTTTTTTATTCATTTTTTTTTTTCTAATATAATTTTTTTTTGTAAGAATGTAAAAGTCTTTATTGTCACCTTTGATCAATTTAATGCATCCTTTCTGAATAAAAGTATTCATTTATTTAAAAAGATACCAAACTTTTAAATGTCAGTGTATAACATTAGGTTTGTGTTTCCTACATGAACACATGTGAATTACTAAAAACGTGTTAATAGTTTTGAAGAAAACATGTTTAACACATTTTGCAGCTTGTTACTCTGATAGTGTTGAAAAAAAAAAAAACTGTTGTAGAAATCAGCATAATGGGTTGGGATGTTGTTCTTAGAGAATGAATTGTAGTGTGCAAGTAATTGAAAAAATGAATTATCTGGTTCCTAATTAGCTCAAGACGATGCCTTACGGCCAACACACACAAAAACAAATAATGAACCAAAAAGCAAACAAGCTATGGAAAAATACTCATTCTCTACCCTCTAAAAACACATGACAAAAAAGAAATGTTCATATGATAGTTTCATAAGCAATAACAAGACTTCCGAGAGTTATGATTTCACTTCTACATTTCTGACATTTTTGCTTTCACTGGTGCCACTATGCTGTACAGCGGTGTGCAGAAAGAAGAAACAACTCACCGATGCTGGATTCCCTCTACTGTGAGCTCATTGAGCTGCAGATCTTCAGGCTTCAGACCTTCAGCGTCCTCCAACAAACTGCTGTCAAACTCCACACATGCAGGAACCTCTCCTCTTGACCTGCACATACACATACATACTGTACATGTGCATGCAGAGAGACATGGACAAGACAGAAGCCTGACAATCTAGTCAAGGTACTGTAACATAAAAGGGCATCTGCAAGCCCATGCATAATACCAAACAGAATATTTATTAGGAAGAAATCCAGGACGGGACTTGATTTTATCCATCATGATTTGATTGGCTGCTATGATGTTATTAGTTATATTACATTGCGCACATGGCTTGAGTTATGTCCAAGGGGTTAAGATTTGGAGAGTTGTTGGGCTACATTAATATTCAGGAAACACATTTTCATTCTCTGTTGACAGACATTCACGCACAATTGTGACAATTTATTTCAAGCAACAAACAAATAATATTTATTCACAAACTATTTATTTATTAATTAATTCATGCATATATATAATTATATGCAAATATTTCATTATATTATAGTAGATGTTTGACCAGTGACCATTTATTTTTGGAGGACTCCAAAAAATATCAAAAATCATCAAAATCAAATGATCAAAAAATATTTGCAATGACTTATGGATAAATGGATTTATTTCTGTCGCAGCTTTTCACTAACAGCTCATGCACCAGCTGGTAGTTACTAATGAAAGGGCAAGAGATTGTGAGCAAGTCTGACCTCAAATGTTCGACCTCAACACATTTTCATTCTTAATGACAGACATTGGGATAATATTATTTTGCAAGTAACACATAAAATAACATTTATTTATTTGCAAATTGTTTCAATTTATATAGTAGATGTTTTGCCTCTTAAAGGATCACTCCACTATTTTTGAAAACAGGCTTATTTTCCAACTCACCTAGAGTTAAACAGTTGTTTTACCGTTTTCGAATCCATTCTGCCGTTCTCCGGGTCTGGCGGTAGCACTTTTAGCTGTAGCTTAGCATAGATCAATTAGATTAATCTGAAAATAGTTCCCAGCACACTCCCCGTCAACAGTGTGGTCAGGTTTTATGTTGACGGAAGTTAGCCTATTTTCAGGCGCTGTGTAATATAATTGCGCCTGCTGCACCCGTGGTACGGCAGCAAAGTTCCTTGATTACTCTTGAATGAGAGTATAGTTCCTAGCCTTATCGGCCTAGAAAATCGTAACTTTTCATTTTCCGACGGTCTTAGTACACAATGTAACTACAGAAGAGTCAAGTTTTAAATAGGAAAAATATAGAAACTCTTTTGTCATTTTTGAGCGAGATGCTAACGGTCTAATCAGATTCAATGATCTATGCTAAGCTACAGCTAAAAGTGCTACCGCCAGACCCGGAGATCGGCTGAATGGATTCAAAAATGGTAAAACTCAACTGTTTAACTCTAGGGGAGTTGGAAAATGAGTCTATTTTCAAAAATAGTGGAGTGTTTCGTTAACTTGAACACGTGAATTCACCGCATTGATTAGCTGCCTGATTCCTGGCCATCTTTTATGAAAGTAAACAGGGTTCATTTGATTTCATGTTGATTTTATGAGATGAGAATAAGTTACACAGAGGCTAAACAAGCAAGTTAGTAAACATCCTTTGCTCCTCTGGTCCTGGATCCTATTTCATTCAACAAAAACTGGGAGCAAAAGGGAAAGGTACTGTATATACCTGTTCTGCTGGATGAAGTTCTCGTACTCTGTCTGTGGCTGGATGGCTTTCAGGGAATTGGCCATTTCAGCGTGAACACTGACCACCTCATCATGAAGCAAACTAGACAGATCGAAATACTCCTGCAGAATCTCCTTCCTAAGAAAACAACATGCCACATGTGTTTCCATACACAGGACACAACAGACCTACTTCTTCTTTTTTCTAACTGTATAAGTTTCGTCTATGTACAATTCATGTGAGAAGTGAACAGGATGACATATCGTCCATTCAAAAAGCATAAGTCATTGTGGGGAAAATTAATATAAAGCAATGAGTAATCACCTAGCAACCGCCTAGAAAGAACCATAATTTAGAAACAGTAAAAATCTATTTGATTTGATACTACGGTTGAGATTATTTTAAGAAAACTAAGGTCTTACTTGATATTACCTACCACTGTCATCATAAATAGAAATAAATCCATGTTAACTACTATGATTTCACAGTATATGTTTATAGTGTTGATGTTATTAATGTTGACTCACAGAATAAGCACCATTTCCTCCTGCAGCGTCTGCAGCGCTCCCAGCAGGGCCGGCTGGCTTTGGCCATAGTGGAGTTGGTGATGCACCTGCGCAGCCTTCACCGACAGCACATATTCATTGTGGTGCTCTTGCAGTTTCAGAGTGGCTTTGATGTAGCGTTCCTTCGCTTTCCCACGTTCTTTGTCTATACAAAAGACCATCCACAAACACACATGAACATCTAGAAGAAAGGTGATGTACAGCTGTGCACACACACACACACACACACACAACACACACACACACACACACACACACATATATATCTCATGTCTGTTTTGTGTTTTTGTTCAGTTATATAGTCCTCAAGTTTCGATTATCTTTGTCTAGCTTTGTTCTATGTAACCCGCTGTTTGGTGAGCTGTTTCATGTTCATGCCAAATCAAGTCTCTGTTTATCTTGTATTTGTTCATGTTTTGTATTCAAATTCATAAATAAACTGCACATGGGTTCAGTGGACTGTATGTTACAATATAATGTGCATATAATTGCTATAAAATAATAAAATACTCACACTACAGTTCAAACTGACCACACACTAAGTTTGTGGTCAGTTAGATTTAATTTGTTTTATTAATACTTTTATTCAGCAAGGATGCATTAAATGTATCAAATGTGACAATAAAGACATTTATAATGTTACACAAGATTTCTATTTCAAATAAATGCTGTTATTTAGAATTTTCTATTCATCAAAGACATCTAATTTCAACACTGATAGTAGAAGTAGTAATACTAATAAATGTGTCTTGAGCAGCAAATCAGCATATTAGAATGATTTCTGAAGGATCATGTGACACTGAAGACTGGAGGAATGATGCTGAAAATTCAGCTTTGCATCACAGGGATAAATAATTTTTTAAAACATATTAAAATAAAAAACAACACAATATTTCACAATATTACTGGTATTTACTCCTACTTTTTAGAAACAACTAAGGCAGCCTTGGTGTGCATAAAAGCCATCCCACTGACGACAAACTTTTGAACAGCAGTGTAGTTCTCAAGTGCTATATTTACTCATTTAAATTTAAATCAGCAAGCCATCAAACCACTGAACTCCCCCATACATCGTGCTTTAAAAGCTTTAAAACAATTTGCTTATCCTATCAAAATGAGATAAAATTGTACCCATCATTTGCAGTGTACACGGAAGCTCATTTCAATAATGCCTTCCCCAGTGCAAGTATACAGTATCCGTAATTAACTTCATATTCCTATCTGTTGTCTGTGTATGAATATTATATTTACTGTTGTATTCATTTTGGCCCATCTAAGTGCTGCAAAAAGAGCTCTGCTAAGCATTCACACTATGCTCACTGGAGAAACCACATTGATTTGTTCTTGTTTCCTCTGTAAGAGGAAACTTTGTTACATCTTTGTGACCGAGAAAACACATGTCTTAGTCTAAAGACCTTTTTTTCACTCTTGGCCAAGTAGACAAATGCCTTGTTTACATAATATCTTAAAACCGTTCAGTGTTTAAACATTAAACAGTTCCTTTATCTGTTCAGCACAAAGTACACAATTCACAGTCAAAATGAAAGAAGAGTGGCCAAGCACTTTAGAGAACAATGCAGCAGCGAGTGATCTTACCTTTGCTTGCTTCCTGGTATTTTCTTTTTGCCTGGGTCGTGTCTCGTACTAGCTGTCTGTAACTGGACTTGAGTCGGTCCAGCTCAGTTTGGGTGACCTAACCTTCCACAACAGGACAAAAAAATCTATCAAGATCCAGACTGGTGCATTAAAGTGAGTCACATGTGTCATGTGCAATCAAAGGCATGTAAAGGACGAGGAGTAAAAACTCATTGCTGACAATCAATTCAACATGTTACTAACCAGCTTTAGATATGAGGCTGAATGTGTGTGATATTCAGCTAATAATAGTTTTAAAAGCCTTATTGGAAATAGTAATTTATTTGTTGCAGTAGTAACTTCCTATATCTGTGAATGCAGGCTGTGCATTCAATCAAACTACTGGATTTTGGTGCAAATTCATGCATTACTGAGTAGAAGCCAAATCAGACAAAAATGCAAGCTATACTGTGACCAAAATGGACAGGTTGCCTGACAAAACTACTGAATGTGAAATAAATTGATCATGTTGGGTCGCCACTTAATGTCCGATATAAAATCTGGTTCCTGAAGTAAACAGTTTCAACTGAAACTTCTAGCGTAAACAAACTGACAGACACACAGAGTTTTGTTGCTGATGAAGCTGATAAGATTCACAAGTGCTCTAGAAAGTTATTTTTTTACTTCCTGATGTTTGTTAGTGTATATGTTTGCAGCGTTAAACCATTCGAGAATTCACAGAAACCATCTGAAGATCAACCGGCAACTTGTGCTTCAGTTATAACTTCATAAACTCAAAGCAGCAGAGAGCGGCAATGCAGAAACCACTGCTATTCTTATTAAACAAATAAAATAAGCACAAAAATAAGCTGCTTGATGGCTTACCACTATCTAATATTAGATTGTGCCAAACATCTAAACACACTCACAAAACCAAATATGAGATCATTATAGATGTTCTGATAAAAACTTGAGTGATGCCTGCGTGAAAAGATCGCAGATACAATGCTAGGATGACGATTTCTATTTCAAATAAATTATTTTCAGCTGTTCTTCTAAAATGCTGTTGTTTTGAACTTTGAATTCATTAAAGAATGCAAAAAAATATAAATAAAAATTTATCATGATTGCCACAAAAATATTAAGCAGCACAACTGTTTTTAACATTGACGATAATATGAAATGTTTCTTGGGCAGCAAATCAGCATATTAGAATGATTTCTGAAGGATCATGTGACACTGAAGACTGGAGGAATGATGCTGAAAATAAAGCTTTGCATCTCAGGAATAAATTACATTTTGAAATATATTAGTTATTTTAAATTGTAATAATATTTCACAATATTACGTTTTTTACTGTAGTTTTTGATCAAATAAATGTAGTCTTGATAAGCATAAGAGACTGTTTAAAAAAATAAAATAAAATAAATCTTACCAACCCCAAACTTCTAAACAGTAGTGTATATGCAAATAAAAGCACATGTCTTGGAAACTGGGAAAATTAATTCAAATATTAATGTATTCACACACATATTTCCTCATTTAATGTGTAACGTAATATTGCTGGCTCTCAGCATAGTGACTAACTTCTAATGCATTACAACTTGAACGGTAGTGTATATATAAAAAAAACTTGCTAATGAAAATTTGTCATGGTAAATAAGTATGTTTGTAGTGTTGCGAAAGACCTTCAGTTTGAGATACACTCTTAAAAATGGTCTTAAAAAAGGTTACAAAAGGGAGGTTTTGCAGTGATTCCATAAAATAACCACTTTTGGTTCCTCAAAGAACCTTCAGTTTTTAAAAGAACCATTTTTTCATAGTGCAAAGAACATTTTATAACATTTTATAAGCTAAAAAAAGGTTTTCCACTACAAAAAACATTTTGTGCGATGAAAAGATTTCATTGATGTTAACCATCGATGACAATATGGAACCTTTATTGTTAAGAATGTAATGTGTAACGGTATAAGAGTGATGGACGTGTGGCGCTGACCCTGCACAGCTCCTGGTTGAGAAGGTTCCACTGTTCCCCGTAAGCCTTCTTCAGCTGCTGCTTGTCCCGGATGAGGAGGGTGAGTTTGCTGAGGGGTCCCACCATCAGATCCTCCGAGTGCTTGCGTATGATACGACTGAGGCTCTCCGTCTGACTGACCAGGACATTCCACGACTGTGAGAGCCAGAAAATGAATGACGTTTTAGAATTTAGGCATTGAAAATGTGAATGCAGGATTATATTTTATTTTGGTGCATGTATCTCTCAAGTGAAAAAAGACATTTTGAATGTTTTCAATTTGCATCCTCAAAGAAAATAAAACCATTTTAGGCCTGTTCATGCCCTATACTCAATTAGTGGCTCTAGCATTATTGCAGAGCTTTTCAATTATTACAGTGCAATTTCCCATAACAGAGACATGGCACTTTCTATGCCTTTAGGTGTTAACATCATGTGGAAAGTAAGGATTCAGACTCAGTACTTGAGAGCATTTTAGCATGGATATATCATCTAAATGCAGTAAAATCTCCAATATAAATTGGAATCAATCATTGACAATTCCAAAAACAAGCCTTCTGAAACTTTATACTCGCTAAGGAGATACTGTACTTCCAACCTTATTGAACTGGCTGATGTAGTCGAGACTTCCTCCGGGCTGAGATCCTTCCAGCTTCTCAACAATGGCTGACATCTGATGCAGCTGAACGGAGAACTCGCGATCGCTCTTGACCCTCTGCGTCATCCACTTCTTCATAACCTCCATCAAACGCAGCTCAGAGTCTTGTAGTTTTATTAGGGCGGCGTGACCCTGAGGGCACCACAGGTCCTCCGCGAAACCCATACCCGCAGCACGCTACAACAGCAGAGGTGTGTGAAAAAGTTAAAAAAAGTGTTTTTATCGGCCATCATGTAGTCAAAAATAATAACTAATAGTCAAAATGCCCTACATTGTGTATGTCACAAGCAGTACGCTGGTCAAAGATACTTGATAGTCAGGTCAATGAGAAACACCATAAACCAAGATCTACAGAAAGAGGAAGAATATTAAAGACTTTTAAAGGGTTAGTTCATCCAAAATGAAATTCTTCATACTAACTCACCCCAGTGTTGGTCGACAACCCGAAGGACCTTCGTTCATCTTCGGGAACCAATTAAGATTTTTGGATGAAATATGAGCGCTTCTCTACCTCCAAGACAGCAAGGTACTACCACGGTTCAAAGGTAAAAAAAGTACAAAGATGATCGAAAAAAGGAGTCCGTGTGGGGCCTCAGTGGTTCAACTGTAAAGTTCCGAGCGACGAGAATAACTTTGTTGCCAAAAGGAAGAAAACAAAAAATACGGACTTTATTCCAACATTTTGTCTCTACTGCGTCACTTGTGGAAGCCACACGTCGCGATGGTACTGTCCGTGAACGATGTTTAGTCGTCCAAAGTAGTGACGCGATAAAAGTCGTTATTGTGTTTTCGTCACCAAAATATCGTAAATTGGTGTTCCTGAGGATGAAACGAAGGTTCTACAGGTTGGGAAACAACACGAGGGTGGAGTAATTAAACAGAATTTTAATTTTTGGGTGGTGAACTACCCTTTTAAAATACTTTAAAGGCCACATATCCATAATCATAAACACTTATTGAAAACCCTTGTTGTGTTGGTGGGGCTGTGCCAAAAAAAACGAATTGCAATAAAACGTGGGAGTTGCAGAGAAGGGCTTTCATTCCTCACGGGCAATTTAGGACAGAAAGGATGGTTGGTGTGATGACCACTTCCATATCAGCACGCGGGCAATATTCAAATGTGAACAGTTATTTAAGTGAAAAAACCCAGCTCAGTCATCAGGAAAATTCTGAAATGCAAAAACAAAAGTTAAGGTACAAAAAGCACAAGAATCATTGTGGTAAAGCAGTAAGGAAAATCAGTGATAATCTGTTACAAAAAAAAAAAAAAAAACAGATTTTCATCATCTGCCGTTTTAATCCCACTATACTTGACCAAGCTATAACTGTTTGAAACAAAACAGCAATGCTGGTTAGGGTATGTTTGACGCTGGGTTGCTGGTTATGCTGGTTTAAATGTCCTTTGCTGGTTTAAGATGGTCTTGGATGGTTTATGCGGGTTCCTTTTGCTGGTTTATTTGTGGTCATTGTGATGGCAAAGGCAGATAATAACCAGCAAAAGGACCAGCTTAAAACAGCAAAAGACCAGCATAAACCAGCAAAAAGACCAGCAAAGGACCAGGATATACCAGCAAAAGGACCAGCATAAACCAGAAAAGGATCAGTTTAAACCAGCAAAGGACCAGCAAAAAACCAGCAAGGACCAGTAAACCAGCAAAGGACACGCATAACCCAGCACACAAGGACCCACAGCATCCATAGACCAGCAAGGACCAGCATAGACAGCAAAGGACCGGCATAGACCAAGCACAGGACAGCCTTAAACAAGGCAAGTTTAGGCAAGTTTATTTGTATAGCACATTCATACACAATGGTAATTCAAAGTGATTTACATAAAAATGAATTAAAATCATAAAATAATCACAACAATAAAACAAGGAATTAAAAACTTTGAAAATGATTAAAAAAAAAATTGATTTAAGAGATTTAAAAAGAATTTAAGAAAACGATTATACATATAATATAGTGCAATCAGTTCGGACATTCCACAGTGCTCATTCAATAAATGCACAACTAAACAGATGAGTTTTGAGTCTAGACTTGAATGTGACTAATGTTTTAGCACATCTGACCTCTTCTGGAAGCTGATTCCAACTGCGGGTGACATAATAACTAAAAGCACATTCCCCTAGTTTTGTGTGAACCCTTGGTATTTCTAAATGACTCGATCCTAATGATCTGAGTGGACTGTTAGGTTTATATTCAGTGAACATATATGCTATGTATTTAGGTCCTAGGCCATTAAGTGATTTATAAACGAGTAAAAGTACTTTAAAAAATCAACTCCTTAAAATAATGGAAGCAGTGTAAGGACCATGGGGAATGGTGTGATTATGCTCAGATTTGGTGTCTAGTCAAGAATTCTGGCAAGCAAGCGTTTATGGAATGAGGCTGCGCTAAGGACATCCTGTCTAATGATATTCTTGGGAAGGCCGGTGATTGAGGGGGAGGACCCATACAATAGTCCACATGCTGGTGATAAAGGCATATGAACAAGTTTTCCAACGTCTTGAATGGAAACAAAACCTCTATGTTGGCAATGTTGTTGGATGTAGTATGCTGATTTAGTACAGCTTTGAAGACTACTGAAACCTGCAAGGACCAGTTCAGAGAACGAAAGGAAACCAGGCTGAGACCAGCTAGACCGCAAAAGGACCGCGTGGCCAGCTTAAAAACAGCAACACAGACCAAGCTTTAAACCAGCCATCCCCAGCGTCAAAAAACATACATAACCAGCATATGCTGTTTTTTTCAAAAGGGGGGCCTAGGAACTAAATAGCTATTATCTATGTATAATTATATAATAGGTCCACAAAAAAAACAAAAGTGTGCGTTATAATGTGCTTTACTATTTTCTCAACCAACAAGAACTCAATCATTACTTTCCATTGAAATAACTATTTTACAAGGCGTTTTATGTGTGTAGGCTACGGTATTTACCATTAAGAAGAAATAGAAATGAACAAGGTCACATTTCGGTTAATAACAGCTTTTTTCAACAGGGATTAGAACTAAACTAGCTATTATCTATGTATAATTACTTATTAATAGGTACACAAACAACAAAAAGTGTGCGTATATATGTGCTTTACTATTTTCTTAAACCAAAAAGTAACTCATCATATTAATTTCCATATGAACTAACTATTTTACAAGCCGTTTTTATTTGTGTAGGCCTACTGTATTTACCCATTATAAGACAGAAATGAACAAGGTCACATTCGGTTTAATAAAGATTCAAAAATATAACCCAGACGTTCAAATGTTAAAACAAAAACTCTTAATACATGACTTGTTTATTGTCTGAAGGCGATGGCGCTGTGACGTCACAGAAGGTTTCTTCTACGTCAGTCAATGGTTCCAACAACTACATTATATCTCTTATAATGATTAATCGTATTCTAAAACTAATAAAACAGGCATTCGTAAATAGATCGACTATGTAAAACCAGAACTCCGAATATTCTATTGTCGACACTTGAAATGGTGTAAATTCTCACCTCAGGTGTGTCTGGCGCAGCGAAACGTACCTGTCAGGACGACCGGAGCACGCACCTCTCCATTACAACAAAGCGACGAGAGAGAAGAGCGCGTCGAAACCGTAAATACCGGAGACAGAGAGACAAGCGAGGCCACAGACGAGCTCTTGAGATGACAGCAGCGGCGAAAGAGCTGAAACCAGGAAGACAGTCCTGCAGGCAGGACGCAGAATCACTGCATTCAACAGGATTAAACCGAGAACGCACGGCAGCACCTGCTCTATACAGATATACAGTCTTCTATGAATTTACATATACATTTACATTTATAATAAGTTACAATTATTTTAATATTACAAATATTAAGTAAAAATAATTGCCAACATTAAAAGTAGGTTAAGACATGAAAAGTAGACATGCATAATTCACAACATATTAAAAGTTTTAGATATATATGTATATATATTATATATACTATATAGTATTATTATATATTCTGTATTATATTATATATATATATATATATATATGCGTGTGCATTGGACAATATGCCTGACAGAGGGTATAACAGTCAACAAAAGTCCAATGAGTTCCTGATTCTGTGGATGGTTCTTCTCTCTCTCTCGCTCTGCAAAGGTATGCTGATAGGTTACAGGCACGTGAATGAAGATATGATTTCACAGTAGAAGTCAGGAATATATTATCTGATCTAAACTGTCAGGATTTAGATTTTGGACAATGCGGTGATGATCATTTAAATGGTTTTGGTGTTCTGTCAGTGAGCCACGTGTTTTGGGGAATACACACATTTTGTGATGTAATGTGTGACAAACTGCGGGAAGTCAATGGCTAAAATATTTTAGTTCACTTCATTTTTTCGGTCACATTTTAAACTGGGTCGAGTCAGTCGAACCAAGTCAGACACATGGTTTCCAATCAAAACATCTTTATGGAGCGTAGACAGAATTTGGATTCGCCTTTTGAAGTCAAGCACGCAACAGCATTCAACCTCAACAGTCTAACGAGGGTGCTAGACCTCCTTTTTTAGGAAAAACCAGTTCAAGGAGAAAACCTTTCAAAAGTGTCATGTACCTTTGTCAAGAACAGCTCAATATGCTCAAACAACAACAACCAAAAACAATCTACTCCTAACGCGTTCAGCAGGGCTTGTGGACGATAAGATTTGATTCTGACGACAGGAAATACAAGAAAGAAGTTCACAAAGAGAAAATGCTGACGGTTGCATAGATCTTGATTTTTTGGATAATCGATAATGGCAATATTAGACTCCAATTAAATAAAAAAAAACAGTAAAAAAAAAAGCAGCATAAATAATCTTTAACTACATGTAAATGACAATGCACCATTGATAGTACAAAAATAGGCCTTATTTTTATATAGTTGTCCCGTCTCAGGTAGTCAAACAAATGATTGATGTTTTCTACTTGGGGATCTACATGCATCAGTTGACTCTTCAAATAAAGGTGAAAATAATCCTATGATTCCAGAAGGTTATCACTTGAGCCTGAACACACACACACACACATGCACACACAAACACACACACTATAAAGGCGCAATGCATATCCTGCACCCATAGGAGTGAAAATCCTATTGTGTGTGGCCTTTGCAAAAAGTACAGCCACGACCCCGAGTTTAGACAGACAAACCACTATAAGATGTCATTAAACAGCCAACTCGAACGCATTGTTTTAACGTGTAATGGCGAAATCAATTATCTAATTTCAAAACCGAAGCGAATCCAATTATCACTGTGCTCCGGGGTCATGACCTTCACGCTTTTTTAAGGCTTTCATCATCACTGCAAGGGGAAGAACGCTATTTTACAGTTAGCGCGGCGTTCTGCAAAAACTCGTCCTGGAGGGCCGGTCGGTTGTCCTTCAGGTTAGTTTAGCTCCAACGACTTGCCTCAACACACCGCACTGGAAGTTTCTAGTATGCCTGAGTAAGAATCTTGATTAGCTGGTTCTGGTGTTTTAATTAGGGGCGACAGCTAAACACGTGCAAGAACAGGCCCTACTAGGCCCAAGTTGGAGACCCCTTTAGATAAACAAAGTTGTAGAGAACTGAATAGTATTAAAACTAGAACGTGTTCAAGCCTCGCCGGGTGTATGTGTGCGTGTGCGGTGTATATATTAATAAATATAATATATATCTAATATATATATATATATATATAGATTAGTATATATATTACACAAATGAATGTCAACAAATGGTGGACTCTATTGACCCAAATTCATTGTCTAGTAAATAAGACTGAAGACTTTATATCTATGACACACACGCAATATTATATAAAGTCAAGTATTGCGGCTAGATAGTAATTTGCAGCTTCAAGTTTGACTCTATACAAATAATAAAAGGAGGGATGAAAAGTTCCAATTTGAACCTTGGTTTAAGAACAGGGAGGTACCAGATCAACAAATAAGCATTACTGTAAGGTCTCATGATATTTAACAGCCGTGAACTGTAGGGTGTCGTAAATGAAGATGTTCTGTTAGTCTACAGACTGCGTAGATGAACAGGACACACTTTAAAATAAAGATGAGCCTTGATGTATTAATTGTATAAAAAGTGTTTGAACTAAACTAAAGCAAGGCTGAAGATGGTACAAGTAGTTTGTGTCCTTGTGCCTTTGTTTTGCACAGTTAAGGTTAGGGTTAGAAACAATGGTTCTGAAAGGCTGATAGTGCTCACCGGTTACTGACAATCATTTTGATATATGATAAAGGAAGCCAGACCATCAGCACATGATCGCATAACTCTGTTGGGTCTCTATTGCACAGATTCCATAGATAACATTGTAATTTCGTAAAGATACTGCATAAGACCAAAATATGTGGATTATGTATACGTAATTCATATAATAAACAACAACAACAGTACTATATTCTGGGCAGATGAGCTGACAAGGCCAAGCGTACTACAATCAACAAACAGTAGTAAGCAAAGAAAAAGACCTGATGAAATGACTTGAGCAGATAAAAATAACCAATCATCTATAAAACCCCAGTGATATCTGACAGCTGCTCTGGGTGAGGGTCATCACAGCCATTTCTCTGATTTATTTCAAAAACACACCCATACTGTGCAGAACAACACCGCCAACATCTGTATATCATAAGAGGATGATCCCCATAAACATGACAACATGGAAGCCAGATCTTTTCAGGATAGGCCTATAGCCGGGACCGTAGTGTTTCAAACTGTGACTGGAGGACAGATTTAGAAAAGAGAAGAGCTTAATGTTGCTGAGCTGGCTCAGAGGGACTGACTGACATCAGAGTTTTCTCCCCTACATACGGTACGGTCAGAGAGCGCAGGGATACTGCGGGTCACAAAGAAACTCACAAAAAAAAATGCGGAAACATTATTTTACTCATTAAGTATCACCAACGCGATCACTCAGCGCGTGGGGCACGCGCAGTAAAGATCACTCTCAAACATTGCAGTGAGTGCATTACTGTTGTAAACAAGAAAAACACACGCGCGGCAACAAAACACAAGACACTTAAGAATCACCAGAGCAATAAAAAAGGATCATAAAAGTTGCCCATAAAAGTTGTCTCATGTTCAGGAAATTTTTCAGAAGTTCAGAAGCCATTTGTGTTTTTGAGCCGTGCGAGACGAGACCCACACACACGTGCAAAAAGGTCATTAGTTATAATGTTACGGTTATGGTGCTGCAGCATATATATATGATTATATAGGTATAAATACTAAACACGACATTATATAGAAAAAAATGCCAATAATGACAAAATCTTCAGCTTCGTATGTGGTCACTCTAGGACTAAACAATTAAGCTGGAGAGACAATACCAAAACAATGAACAGTTCACACGCTCTGGTTTGATGGCCGATGATTTTGAGGCACAGTAGTTGATGAACAATGTGCATGACATGTTTTGAATTGATGATTTTATACAACTTACATAAAATACTTTCTCTCTCTTCACCACCACACACACACTACACACACCAGGCAAAGATATAGATTATTGTGATTTAGGGATATTCTTCGGCTAAAATGATTAGTAGCCCCTAAGAAAATCATGCACGGTTGTGCACATGACCCACGATGAGCAATGATGACAGGTTTCCATCTTTTGGACAACTAGGTATAAAACAGGCCTACTTTGTACATACCAAATGCATAACTTCTAGCAATGTAATGATGCTCTAGGGGGAGCATGAGCATGCTCTTCAATGCGTGTAACAGCATCAACACACTGCTCTGCTCTCCATCTGCTATCTCTGATCCCTGTAGGACTAGGTGAGTGTTCTTCGAAAAGGCTACCCAGGTGTAAATGAGTGTCTCAGTGGATTCGACGCACCCTGCTAGCACTGACGGTCACTCACACACTAATCAAACGTTAGTTTACACCACACACTTACTCATGTCCACTCAAAGATAGTGAAAGCTCTCGGGTTTTAGTTGCGTCATAGCAGAATAAATATGTTGTTTTTTCTTAAAATCTCACTAGCAATAGAGGAACTGTAACCAGGAGAGGCTCCAAACAATAATCATGTTTATTGCAAATTCAGGACGGCCCTGCATCACCGACTCGTTCTTTCCCGTCCACTGTGATTGGAAGCTTTCCATGTTGCACGACGCATCCGAGAGAGGGGTCAACGCTGAGTATGTGTGAATCAGGTGTATGTTATGACACTGACAGAAAGTGACGCAAAAAACAACACACACGAACAACCCCCAGAGAGTATGACGAGTCTGCTCAGACGGAAATCCCGCAGAAAGTGGAATGTATCACAACAATAAATAAAGAGACAACAGTAGATAGTATGCGGCTAGAGAGGGGAGGAACATGGGTAAGAAGGGGGTAAAGAGCACTTTGTGTTTTGACGAGTGTGTGATGTGGCGTTGCGGATCTCGAATTACGTCGGCTTCCGACTCGGATATTGCCTCGTCTCTCCTGCCGCCAAAACGCTCGGGATGCCTTGTGTAGGCAACTGCGTGCCAGGGTTTGAAAAAACCGAAACCCACGCAACTGTGACAGCCGCGACTTGATCCCGCTCTTGCTGCACAGCCAGAGCAGTTTGAGACCTGGCGATGCGCGTTGTTGCATCTGCAGGATGCTGAACACGGTACACAACGTCGCCAATGATGAAGGCCCATGCTGAGGCACGGCACACTCTGTCGACTCAGGCATTGCGAGAGGTGACTCGCTGGAGTTTGGTAGCGGCGAGCATACTTCATTACGTGCATTACTCGACCCCCCAACAGTCTGCCGTCTGGAGACTCCCGATGGATTTGGTTCGGGTGCAGACAGGTGCCAGTGACAGCGTCCAGGTGCCTGTTAGGTGGGCAGGAGAGGCAGTTCTGAGGACCCGTGCTGCTGCAGGTGAGGCAGACGGGGTGACAGCGCAGGCAGGCGGGACGGAGGACGGCCATCACCTCGTTGTTTGGGAGGAAGGTGGAATGGGTGCCTGTGGTGAAACCTCCTGGACAGTCTCTCACACAGCCTGTCTGGTACAAGTAGAAGCCGGGGTTGCACTCTGCATTAGGAAGAAACGGGCAACAGTTTAGGCTTAAAAATTGTTCTGGATTGAATACAAGCTAAACTGTTTTGCTGATTTCAACAGAAAATTAACTTGACTCCAAAAAACAAAACCATGTTTATAATTGGATGGATCCATGAGACCAGAATTCCTGCGGATTTAAAGGAGGAAAAGCAAAGCTTGTATTTATTTTATTTTTTTTGAAGGGCTGTTGACCGTACATTCAGGAAGCAGACATGTTTTGCAGTGTTACATGCTGGACTCCATTTAAAACCACAAATTTTCTGAATAAATAAGCTTTCCATTGATGTATGGTTTGTTTGGATCGGACAATTTGGCCGAGATACAACTATTTGAAAATCTGGAATCTGACAAAAAAAATCTAAATATTGAGAAAATCACTTTTAAAGTTGTCCAAATGAAGTTCTAAGCAATGCATATTACTAATCAAAATATTAAGTTTTAATATATTTACAGTAGGAAATTTACAAAATATCTTCATGGAACATGATCTTTACTTAATGTCCTAATGATTTTTGGCATAAAAGAAAAATCGATAATTTTGACCCATATAATGTATTTTTGGCTATTGCTACAAATATACCCCAGCGACTTAAGACTGGTTTTGTGCTCCAGGGTCACATATAATAAAATCTGTTTTCTAGCCTCAAGAGACTATTGAGATACTATATAGCAGAATATAGTAATGTATGACTATGTGTTATAGAAATAATAAAAGAATTGTACTTAGGTAAGGGTGAAGTAGTTTCCTTTAGGAGACAACAACAACAGCTTTTAAAAAAAAAATTGCATTCATTACAAAAAAAAAAAAAAAGAATAGTTTTTTTTATACTCAAAAATAGTGAAAAAACCACAAAGAAATGGGTGAAGTTTTTTTTTTAAACACCAACTAAACTAATAAGTATAAACAAATACAAATATTAACTTAAAAATATTGAAAGAAAAGGAAAAAGAAGTGTATCAACATTTTATTTGTCAAGCTTGTTGATTTACAGACTGCATTTGCCAAAAAGCTTTTGTTGACTGAATTTTACCTTTGAAATTTGAGGCAAGTGCAACTCATTAGAGTGCACGTCCTACTCATAGACTGTATAAAACATGGACATAGTGTCCGTGACGTCACCCAGAGCTCAAAAGTGGGCGGAGGCAACCGTCGCCATCTTGGCAGCGCGGAGGCGTGAGCTGGTTGCTGAAACCACGCCCACCTAGCTCGACGGTGTTGACAGCAGCGGCAATCCACATGTCATTCAAGTGGCCACGGCCTTAATTATGCAGAACTTTAAGGCTTAATAGAATTTAAACGGATGAGTTATAAAAAAAAATTCACCCCCCTCACAGTTGTCACAGTAGATGGTGTGACAAAACTTAGATTATATAGAACAAAATCTTTTTGAACCAGGTGTAAATGTTTTTTTCTTGTGGAAAATGGGCATTTAAAGGGGTCATATGATGCTTTTTTTTCAAGATCATTATTTTGTGTATTTGGTGTAACAAAATATGTTGACATGTTTTACTGTTCAAAAAACACATTATTTTTCAAATACTGTAAATTATTGTAAGTCCTCTATGCCCCGCATCTCTCAAACACATTTTCAACAAAGCCCCCTCCTTTGACAAACGCAGTCTGCTCTGATTGGCCAGCTGACCCAGCTGCATTGTGATGGCCAAACACCGGCAAGACACTCGTCGGAAATGTAAGCCCTTACCATAATTCGAGAGCTCATCTTTCAAAATAAAACAAAAAAAAATGTAAAGCAGCTAAATAATGTCATTAGTTTTACCATTAGTTCAAACGCGAAAGGGGAACGGAGTCTTGGGACAGACGTGAGGATGATGTGTTTGCAGTACACAAGCCCGGTTACGGACAGCTGACTCCACTGTGAGTGTCTCGCTCTCTCGGCTCTCTAGCGCCACACACACACACACCGCTCTCTCCTCTCTCTCTTCGTTCTCTCTCTCTCGGCACACACACATACACACACACACCACACACACCACACACCACACACACACACGATGCGCAAAACTTTTTTTTGAACAGTCAATAGCAAATACTTAAATTAACAACAAAACAGTAGCTGATTCAGAAGTGCCGGATTGTCATAGCAAAGTGAGAATGACCTCCTCTCCTAGGTTCACGCAACGGTCGTCCATAAAATGCATTGCTATTCTGTTGTAAGAAATCTTAAAGATTCCTAAATGCATCTACTTCCGGAAGGCCAAATAAGTGCTTTTGCTTTCACCTAGAAACACACAGAGTCTCCCTGACATGCTGCATCAACAATACTGCTGTTCCTGAAACCACGCCACCTTTCTTTGCATGAACATTTGGGCAGAATTATGCTAATATTTCCACATAGGGAGGTAGATATGTGGGGGCGTGTTTGAATGAGGTGTTTTAGGAGGGCGTGGATGAGTCTTGACTTTTATAAAGAATATCTCTTGGGTTTGAGACTTTAGTCTTTGCCACTTCAGAGATCTTATCTATGCACAATCAGCTTGTAACACTCCAAAGAGAAAGGAAAACTTGAAATCGCATCATATGACCCCTTTAACATGGGGAGTCTATGGGACTGACTCCCTTTTGCAGCCATCCTCTAGCGGCCAGTTGATGAATTACAGTTTAAGTCACTTCCTTGTTGGCTTCACAGAGAGCGGGAGGATGCCACTTGGTCCTACTATGCTGAAATTAATACGGGGAGCGGCTGGAAACTAGCGACCTCTCCTGGTTGGAGATAGTATTAACATCTTAAACTGAAAGCAATCTTTACGTTACTTGCTTTTCAAATGTTTTAAAATTGATCATCTTAGTCTAATATGATCCAGCGGGCCGCACTAAAAGACACTGCGTATACGGCAGTTGCCCATTCCTGGGCTAGGTGTACTTTCACTGTCTTATTTAAAGGTGGTTTTTGCTTTGTTTTTTTAAACAAAAAAATATTTTATGGTAAATCAACATTATGCCATTATGCCACAAACGCTTGTTGCCAGAGCTTAATTTGTATTGAACCCGTAACATTCTTTAAATAGGACGCACAGTTGGGCAGCTTGTGTGTGTGTGTGTGTGTGTGTGTGTGTGTGTGTGTGAGAGATAATGAATCCACCTGAGGACTGAAGCTAAACACTGCATTGTTCTGCACTGCTTAGGCTTATTTACACCTCAAATGCTGCCTGCCAAGCCAATAAGAGATACGATCCAGGAAATTCAGGTCTTTTCAAATACACTACCTCTTTAAGGACCCAGATTTGCTTGATGCGAGCCCCATTTCTGGAGTAATTACTAAACCACCCAAGTCAGCATCTTCTGACAACTGCAAAGGCTCATCTACTAAATGGCATTTATTCAGCGCAAAATCCCTTTTTATGGGTTGGTTGGGCATGTTGGGTTTGCTGTGGTAACAGTGCTTAATAACACCTGGAGAGGATTCAAGCTGCGGAGGTCAGATTAGAGATAATATGCAATCCTTTGTCACAAGAGGATAGTAGAATAAAGAACTCCTGGATCACTCTTTGAGACTCATACGCGGTTAAGGCAACCCACATGGCATATACACACAAAGCGCTTTTTGCTGATACAAACAATGCACATATTGACACCAAATATGAGATTTCAAAAAGCAATAAGTGGCCATGCTTTGCAGTCATTTTACCATGGTTAAGAGTGCTCTTATGAGCGGTGTAAAGAAATGTCTAAAAGAGTGTTGTTATTGCTAACTAAAACTATTTAAAATTGTTTTCATGAACTGAAATGAAGCTGAAATAAAAGAAACATTAGACGAACACCTAAAATTTAAAAAACAAATGCAATTTAGACATGTTGCCTTGGCAACTAAATCAAATACAATTATTTTAAGACAAAGTACTAAAATCACTAAAACAAAATCTATATTTTTATCAAATTAAATCTATATAGAAATATAAAAAACTAATTACAAAAGCACATACAATTCCTAAAACTTATAAAAGTTAATTCAAAATAATAAACACATTTTTTTTTTACAAAATTACTACAGCTTAAAATAAATTTAAAATGAAAACTGAAAATATATCAATAAAAGCCAATTCAAAATGAATAAATATTGCTTTTTACAAAATTACTACAGCTTAAAATAAATTTAAAATTAAAACTGAAAATATTAAAATAAAAGCTAATTCAAAACATTAACAAATACTATAAAAGAATACAAATAATACTAAAATAACACTGCAAATGAAATTTAACGTGTGCGTAGAAAACACTGTAAAGTCATGAGCCCCCTGTAATATATTAAGACATTTCATAAAATGTCAGTGATATAAATAAATCAATAAATTATTTTTAATACAATTATTGTTTTAACCCAAAATAACATATGATTTGTAATTTTTTACATTTTTTTGAATATTAAAAAATTCATATATTTGAACCTTTTTTCCATTTTTGACAGAAATTTGGCCTCAGACTATTGTGTCGTTTAGTTGCATGTAGCCTCAGCGACATAAACAGCATGTATCCGTGTAATCCATCCCACCCTACATCTGTTCACGAACCGCCTGATGCATATTGTACACAAAATTGCTAGCTGAAAATGAGTAGTTTGGCTAGCATTACGCAACCTCCTTCCTCTGAGTGCACCAGTCCACCTGCAAATACAGTCCTCTTACCAGGCTGTCACAAAGACTGCTTTTATGAAATCCAAGCTGGTGCGGTATTGTTGTATCAACAATTTCAGATAAATGTGTAGGTCAGACAGACCTTTCCAGTGTAAGTGGCCAGTTCTTGGCCAGAAGAAGTTGAGTTTGATAAGAGGCTAAGCTGTATTACACTCTTAAAAATCAAGGTACTTTACTGGCATCTGTGGTTCCATGAAGAACCTTTAACATCCATGGAATCTATCCATTCCACAATAGGTTCTTTATAATGAAAAAAATTTTCTTTAAATGATTAAAATCTTCTTCACACTAGAAAAAAAAATTATTTTAAGAACTGATCACGGAAAGGTTCTTTGGGGAACCAAAAACGGCATCACTATGCAAAAAAACCCTTTTGATAAACCTTTATTTTTTAGAGTGTAGACTGTGTAAACAGGCTTTAAAGGGGTGCTATTATGCTTTTTCACTTTTTCAGCTTTAGTTAGTCTGTAATGTTGCTGTTTGAGCATAAAACAGATCTGCAAAGTTACAAAAGTTCAAGTCCAATTCAAAAGGAGATATTATTTATCTGTAAAAGAAATCACTTTTCAAAAACTAAAACGAACGACTCGTTTGGATTGCAACGCATATTTCCGGGATTTGTGATATCACAAATATCGACGAATGGGACGAGACCTGGTTGAGCTGCACTAGAGAAGGCAACGAGTGTTATCCTATTGTCAGAGACGCGCTAGCTTTCCACACAGACAAAACTTAGTGTCAATCATCTGGGTTTAAATCGCGCTCAAATTGATTTGATATTTACACTTAAGCTCAAAGGCAGCTATGGTAAGGGGCGTGAATTGACCAGGCGACGGTGTTGCTGCCCCCAAGCACACACGCACTGCCAGCCAGAACCAGGATCCCACTAGCACATTTCGTATTTAGAATGTGGGCCTTCATTTGATACAGGAACCATTCGAGCTGTTCATGCCGGACTGGGGAGAGAGGTGTTGTAATAATGTAACATTTGAAAAATAATGTGTTTTTCGAACAACCTAGTACAAGAGCCTGTTCTAGTACAACCCCAAAACAAAATCAAGACTTTGTAAAAGAGCATAATAGGACCCCTTTAAGAAATGCATTATTGGGAGAGAAATCAACTACATACACCTCTGCCCATCACTGCACACGATAAAAAAAAAAGAGGTGAAGACCATATTTTCAGCATTCATACTGAAATCCTTTTAGAAGATCAGGAGTGTCAGATCAGAGGTTGATGGATATATGTGAGTGGACCTCGGCCAGTGGAGAGCAGAGGACAGAGCGGGATAAAGGAAAAAAGAGCTGATGAAAGGAGGTTGCTGCTGAAAGAGTAGTGGGGTGCATGTGTGTGATGGGTCAGTGTGGAGAGGTAAGAATGAGCTGGCAATGAGTGTCCACAGAGAGGGGAATGGCCGCAGGCTTAACTGGACAGCTGCCTTGAACACGGCTGCCAATGCAGCTGGCACTGTGAACTAATTCCAGGATGGAGTTATGAACACAATTTAACAGATAAGACATGACCAGCACAGCACTCTCAACACAAGAAAAAGGGACCTATAAAAACAGCTGCAAGCTTTAGTTTAAAGCTTTCAATTAGTGAGGAGATTATAAAGGTCACAAGTATGTTATTTATTAATTATTAATTATGTATTGTTATTTATTAATGAATAAACATTTTGTAAAACCATAGACTAGCATTCAAAAGTTTGGGGTTGAAAGATTTTTTTCAAGTGTTCCCCAAGGGTGCATTTATTTGACCATAAACTACTGTTTTCTATATTACAACTGTTTTCTATTTTAATATTTTTTTTAAATGTAATTTATCCCTGAGATGGAAAGCTGAATTTTCAGCATCAGACTCCAGTGCTTCGGTTCGAAAAGTCATGTCACATACTACCTACTATTTCTTAAAGATAGCACGTAAAACAGAATGATATGCATGTAATTACACAACGATAAACATTTCAAATAGTAGCAAGCTTCACTGTTGTTGCATGACACTACATGACATGATTAATTCAGAAGAAAAAAAATGTTTTAGACGACAAATAAAATGAGTCAAGATGATGTTAAATGATGTTTATATTGTTTTGTTAAACAAGAAATGGAAGGTCAAGTCAAGTGCATAGTAGTGTGTGGTGTACTTTAGTTGTAAACTGCACATTTTGGCAAATGCATTAGCTCATCTAGGTGTCTCATGCATGAAAATGCGAATAATGTGCACAGCACACATTCTGCAGAAGAATGAGTATATATGAGTAGTATGGTAGCATACCATTCTCACAGAATCAGGTCTGAAGACAGCTTAGAGTTACCGAGGACAGCTAGTAAATGCCACTAGTGGTTGCCAGGGGGCACACTTTCACCATCATTTACTCTGACTCTTACCTGTGCAGATCTGATTGAGGTCGTATGTTTTGCAGCTGCTGGAGTCTGCTGCTGAAGGGCCGGATAAACTAGAAGCTGTGCCATAGAGAACCAGCGTGAACTGAGTCAGGGTGCCTAAGACAGACAGAAAGAGATTCAACAATCTGACGCATGTACACAAGAAACTCACAAAATGAGAACAGTTGCCAGCTGTGGATCATTATGTCTGTGTTCATTCTGTAATCTCTCTCAACCAGTAGACTGTATTATACTGTAAGCACATTTATTCAGTCAGCAGATGCTGTCAACTAACAAATTAGGAACAACACAAGCAACCGACCAAAAGCAAACAATATTAGCAGAGCTGATTTCTTAAGTAAACCAGAATAGTGCTAAGTTAGAATAGAGATATTAAAGCAATAAGCCACAAAAGGCAATGCATTAGTGATCTGACCAAAGTTAACAAAAAAAAAACAAACCATAAAATTTTTTGTTATTTAACATAAAATAAACATGAACTGAAATCAAATATAAAACACTTTTTATTTTAGCTAGTTGCCTAAGGAAACACACGCAACAAAAAATACTAAAACTTTACAATGAAAATGAACACAGAAAAAATATATAAAAAAAATACTCAATGATACTAAAATAACACTGATTATAACTTATAACTGCGGGGCATCTCAAAGCTTAATGAATTCAAACGACAGCAAATCAAAATGACAAAACCATGTTAATAATTAAAATAAATTAATAATTTTAATATTACTTAATGATAATCACAATAAACAATTATTTAAGTGATATAGCTCATTAGACCTGACACACATACAGTTCAAACATATATATGTGTATACAGTATATCAGAAAATTTTACAATTGTAATATATAATTTAGGAATGACATTTCTGAAATATTTCATTCTGATTGGTCATTCTGCATTAACATACTTTAGTATAATGACCATAACTGCATAAATGACCACTGTCAGAGGTAATGATTTCCAACACGGCTGTGCTAGTTTCATTTATCAATGCTTGATCAACTATAAAGCAATATTTATTAGCCATATTTAGTATAAAATAGGTCAAATACCAAAAAAACTCCATTGGTATTCTATAATTGTATACAACACTCCACTTTTTTTTATTTTGACAATGTCTGATTGTACATTTTCACTAGTACATCATGCTCATTTTGTACCCACTAACACAAATCACTCAGAAGATTCAAGTTGGATCATCATCGTGCCCTGTAACGGCACACGAAATGTCCGAACACAGACTTCTTGTCATCATCATTCAGTAACTGTAGTGCCGCACCGCTTCGACATGCATTAGATAGATGGCACACTTTGTCTCTATAGTCCAATAAAGTCAGTAGCTCTGTAAATTCTTAAAGCAACAAAGAGAAATGGACTAAGTAATGCACTGGACGAATGGTCCATTCAATCCAGACATAAAGCAGCTGTGTTAGCGTCTGAGCAGGACTAATGAATGGGCTTTGGCTGGGATTTCCTTTATATTTACAGTGTTCAGGGGCGGCTGGAGAGTGTGATAGTGGGAGAGAGAGGAAAAACTCGGTCCTCTGATTTACTTAGCTAGATTTAATTAATCAGATTTACTGCAGGGTGTGGTGAAGGAAGACAAATTGACTGTGACATAAAAGAGGAAGAAAACTGGATTGGGCAAATAAGGCAGATTTGGAGAGAAGATACTCTACATACTCTGTAAAGTGCAGGGCAAAGCACTGCTAGACATAAAATAGACATAAATAAAAAAATTTTTTGGATCACAATCAATATTGGGCTCTTTTTAATCATTTTCAAGGCACAGTTTCTTTTTTTTTCTTTTTATGATCTTTTATTTTATTACCGTTTTATTTTCTTTTATGAACTTTTCGATTTTATTTGATTTTACTATCATTTTTAATTATAATTATATTTTCCTAATGTTCTAATTTTTTTTATTTGATTTATTTTTATGATCTTTTTTTTATAGTAGGTTTACCATTTTTTATTAGCAGAGAAGTAGATAAAAGAAATGAGTCAGGACAACATTGCGGTTACGTTGAACATGAATCTCCCGCACCATACGTCAGAAGCACAAAAAAAAACAAACAAATGGATGGACGAGCTGTTACCATAGTCACTGATCCCAGCCATGTTCTCGATCTCCAACGACCATTCTCCACGAGGGTCCTCGTCCCAGGAGTGGGTGGTCATGAAAGCCCAGTCATTGAAGCCATCAGAGGAGATATCGTGAGGTCTGAGAAAGAAAGAGACAGAGAATGTTACACTTAAGTGATTCAGCTAGGCTCTATTGGAGTATCATGAGTGTGGATGCATCCCTTTCAGTGCCGAACCTGGGTGCAAGCAGTGTGGAGCGGGTGCCCTGTGGGCTGATCAGGTAGATGGCCAGATTTCCTCTGCGGTTGTAGGACAGGGTGAGCTGGGCTTGAGCATGTTCTAATGAGCTCACAAAGGTGTCCGTCCCAGCACATGCATCCACACTCTTGTTGATCACCAAATGACTCCCAATGTTCCTAAAAAGAGGAAAATAGTGTTCAAGAACTGACAGTTAAACCACAATGAAGTTATACTGCTGAATATCTAATTTTGAATGCATTATACACTATCTTTTAAAAGTTTGGGGTCTGTAAGATTTAATGCTTTTGAAAGAAGTCTCTGTGTTTACTTAAGTTTACATTCTTTGTTGAATTGACAGTTTAAAAGAACAGGATTGATCTGAAATAGAATTTCTTTTGTAACAATGTAAAAGTATTTACTGTCCCTTTTGATTCATTTTATATATCCTTGTTGAAAATCCTACTGACCCCAAATCCTTTACTGGTGTAAGATCATCAAAATATTCTCTCTACTAAGAATCACAATCTAGCTAAAAAAACACTAGATACAGTTCAGATCATCCTATAAAGTGCCATATATCATCCACCAGGTGAAAATGATTAGTTAAAAGGCTTTATAAAAAAGCACAGAAAACCTTCATCCCCCCCCCCCCCCTTGCAAAGTCGAATGTTTTTAAATGGCAAATTACCCAAATGTTTACTTAAGTCTCAAAAGAAAGCATTAGCATAAATCTTTAATGAATTTCCAAACATTGTTTGAACAAAGAGGTAATTATTTCCCAAGAAGTTATGTTAAACAAAGCAATGTTGTGAAAGCTTTACTGTGTTTACTTGTACATAGCTGATGCATTAAATTGACATTACTAATAGCTACTGGGAAAAATTAACAGCTTACTGAATCAGGAGTGCTATATCAAACCGCTGCTACAATACTTAAGAGTGCAAAACACATTCCTGGTCCAACAGAAAGGTTCAGTCAGGTTAAGACCTGTGCCACCGATGTCTGCTACAGGAGCCGGTAGGCTTTTGCCACTCTAAACCCAATACTATAAGGAGCTTAGAGCAGCCCAGCCCTGCTCACCAGAGACAGGGTTACACTGGAAGAAGAGTTTAAATCAAGAGAGAGAACGACAGGCTACAGCCTCTGACAAGTCCATGAGGAATGAAGCGTAACCCCTCTGTGCACAGAACGCTGCAGCATGTGCAAGATTTCAAGTCGGAGCTGTTGCGAGCGAAAAATGAAGAAAAATACAGCAGAGATGGATTGAAGCAGCCAGTAATCACTTCGCTCTGTGACTTCTGCAACCAGTATGTTAAATTGGGCTTTGCTCCAAAACCCCTTGATCTTTCCATAACGTTGGTGAACCATAAAGGATGACTGGAGGAAGGGATAAAAAGAGGGTGAGTTTTTAGAGCGAGACATGATATGCTGGGACATAGGACGAGATTGGCGGAGAGGTACTTTGAGGGTCAGTCTTGAGTTCCAAGATGTCAGCAGTGATGGAAGTGTGACAAACGTGGATGTAACAAGCTTATCTGCAAGTCATTTCTTCCTTTAAACATGCCCTGTAGGCAGCAGAGATGCCTCATGCACTGAAGCATCATTCAAGTTGTGCAGATCTAAATTTAAATATGATAGGCCGTCAAAAGTGATGTTTCGCTCCAAGCTCGTTTCACATTCCCATTTCCTCTTGCACTCCACGATCTTTTTCGCAGCACTAAATTTAAAGGCAAGGTAAGTGATTTGGTTCAAAAACATTTTTTGTTATGCTAGTTGAAAATCTCTTCACATCCCGATAGCAATCACCAAGTTAAGTGGTCTAAATTTATTTAATTTGATCAAATGTTCATCCCATCAAAATGTTCGGTCTAAACATTACGATAGGCTGTCCTGCCTGCCTGTCAAAATATGTATTTGCATACCTCTGCGCACTCTGTTTGTGCAAACATGATACGTCATCAGCGCGTTCCAGTAAGAATGGAAGGCGTTATTACTGTAATATGCGCTTTGTACTGTAATGTTTTCTCACTGGTGAGTGAGACATGAGGTAATCTGACAGTGTTGCTTTCAACCCTCCACTAACGCCATCTCTCATCGTGTCACTGCTCATGTGTTTGGAGGAGGCGTGGCTTTGCAGAGTGATTATGCAGGGAGGGTGGGATCTTGTGCTTTCAAAGCTAGCTTGCTATTGCTAGTCTTTGCGAAATCTCCAACCCTAACTTTAACGCATACCATTTGTGTGCATCGAAGAACCTCAGTTTGCCATATGTTAGTGAAGAATCAATTAAGACTGCAGTTTCTTCTAACAAATGGTCTAGTGAAAATCCAGTCATCATTTACTCAGCCTCGTGTTCCAAACCTGTACGACATTTTGCAGAATGCTCATGCTGCTTAAAACAGTTATATTTTTACCTCCACATTTTTGTAATAATAATTTTTTAATTTTATAATCAAAAATAACATCTAATAATTTACTATACCATATCATAATATAATTATAGATTTTCTATCTTAAATATACAACTTATTTAAACGTTTGGGGTCAGTAAGATTTTATATTTGAAAGACATTAATAATTTTATTCAGCAAGGATGTGTTAAATTGAGCAAAAGTACTAAATATTTCTATTTCAAATAAATGTTGTTCTTTTTTTAAATCAAAGAATTCTAAAACAAAGTATCATGTTTTCCACAAAAATATGAAGCAGCTCAACTGTTTTCAACATTGATAACAATAATAAATGTTTCTTGAGCAGCAAGTCAGCATATTAGACTGATTTCTGAAAGATCATGTGACACTAAAGTCTGGAGTAATGATGCTGAAAATTCAACATTGCATCACAGGAATAAATTACATTTCAAATTGAAGAGTTAGTTTAAATTGTTAAAATATTACTGTTTTTATTGTATTTTTATTAATAATGTATTTTACATTTAAAAATCTTACAGAAACCTTAAAAAATGTAAATATGAAATTTCTCAGCCTTTTGCTGTTTGACAAACCAGTTAACCAGGAATCATATTTACATTTGATAAAACGTGTTGCCGCATTTTTGATTAATTTATTAGTTCTGATATCATGAAATGCATTTTGCTTTCCATTTTTATGACTTTATTTCTGCGATCTGCATAACATAAGTTATAGGATCTTATGTATGCAATGAAAGGGAATGAGGACTAAGGCTGTCAAAGAAAAACTAGTCTTTGGACTAGGTTATAGAGTTTCATGCCCTTTTTGAAGATCGGCAGGCCCTGGTCACCGGATGGTTTCACGGTATAGAAAACAGCAGTGTGAACATTCAGTTTGGTTCCTTCCCCCCCCCCCCCCCCCCCCATGGCCCAACCAAACACCGTACGAATAAATATGATGACAGAACTGCCATTTTTTGGTGAACCAGTCCCTTTAAGACTGATCTAGTATGGACAGTTTAACCTACCTGGGCTCAGACACCAGGGAAAGGACACATTTCCGCTGAGGTCCAACATTCATCCAGTTCTTTGCCTGAGCCACTATGGCCCCAGCATCCAGCAGACCATATCCATAAGAATGGCTGACTGTAGGAGAGAGAGAGAAAAATCAATACTGCTGAAAGTAACTTTAGAATCAGTTTAAAAAGGCTATAAAAAGACTGACATTATAAGTAAAGAGGTGAATTAAAGAGGTTGATATCTTTAAAAGATCCGAAGCGGTTTGCAGACTGGTACAGTCAATGATAATGGTATTGATCGAATCACAAAACGTTCAAGTAGCTGGAAAGTGGAAAGACAAGCCAGAGCGAAAGGAAAGGGGAGGGAGTGATGAAAAGCAAGGAGATGGGCTTTTACCTCTGCGACCCACTCCATTTGTCTTCCAGTCATTGGTGGTGAGGTGGGCAGGGTTGGACGTCCTCACAACCAGATGCTGCATGTCTCTCCAAGTCAAGTTTTTACTATGGAGAGAAGTGTTAGTGCCTTTCAAATGTGCGAAATACTTGGTGGAATGAAACACAAACTGCTTGCATGCTTTCCCTAAGATAATCTCTCCTGCCCTTTTGTAAAGGTCACGGATAGC
This sequence comes from Sinocyclocheilus anophthalmus, assembly GCA_018155175.1. Lineage (NCBI taxonomy): Eukaryota > Metazoa > Chordata > Actinopteri > Cypriniformes > Cyprinidae > Sinocyclocheilus > Sinocyclocheilus anophthalmus. The sequence goes on from JADLZN010002847.1 coordinate 146,495, forward strand.
TACAGGTAGAGTCATAAAGGTTATATTGTTGCCGGTGAATTAATTTAAAACGATGCAAACGTAAATGCCTCTCAATGCATGTGTTTGATCTAAATGAGAACTTGAAGGTTAATTCCAGTCTGCCAATCTAGCCGGCAACCATTTTTTTTTTTTGCGAAAGCCTCGGGTCACTCAAATCGCTGATAAAGAAAGATGACCTCGCTTGAGGACAGGACAAACCACGCTTCGGACGACTTACTTGGCCTCAAGGGCGAGGGCGATTATTCCTGCCGCCAGAGGGGCCGAGGCAGAAGTGCCTGTGTGGGAGTCTGTGCACTTCTGCCTGAGGTCTGTAGTGACCTGAAACAGGAAGCAGAGAGAGAAAATCACCACATCACTGATATGACGGGAAAATCCAATTTTTCCAGATGGGAACACAATACCAACATTGTACTGATATGAAAATGAAGTCACTCACAAAAGATGATAAAAGCTTAAAGAGGTCTTGAAATGCATTTTTTTTATTATTATTTCAGAATGTTTCCCGAGGCCAGGGATCCTACACATTTTCCATTTCAAAATTCCATACTTTTCCAGCCTCAAATTTCCAGACTTCCCTGTCCCCCGAGTTTTCAGACCATATTTCATAGTGAAAAACAAATTTAGCTTGTAATGATTAAAGGTTCAAATTCACAATATTGAATTCACAATCTGATACTCTCACAATACTACAAATATTGTTGTCACAGTACCAACATTTCAGTAGTCCGTACCAATACCAGTAAAATCTCACGGTTCTTTGTACCATAGCTAAAACTACTGGAACGATTTAATCATTTGAACTATTTGGAAAAAAAATTATAAAATAATTCATTCAATATTAATTATAAACAATACATTAACACAGCATGTAGTTTAATTATGTAAACATAGCTTTAAAAAGGTCAAGTGAAATGTTAGTAATAAAATGAAGAACAAAGAAACTCGTTATCTAGATCTAGAACACGTCTGTTAGTCTGCATTTACACTCCAAGATCAATTTTGACATCAGATTTTTTATTTTTTTTGTCTCATCTGTTTTTATGGTTATCAGTGTGCCAATAATCACAATTTTGGATTCAGCCTTGCATTTAAATATTTTGCGCACTTCTGAAAACTTCCTTTGTAATCAGGGATTCTCTCTACAATGCTCGGTGAATCTCTTAAATCTCTACATTGTCTTTACATTTTGTTGGTTAAAATGAAAGGATTCATTAACGCGTGCATAACTCTGAAGCACACTGAATAAAAAACCTGCTTTTCAAGCGGTACGGAGTGGATTCTCACTAAGGTAGACATGTTTATTGAGCATGTGAATGCAATGGCCAGTCAGATGTGTTTGTGATTGGCTAATGCAGGGGGGGGTCCAAACTCGGTCCTGGAGGGCTACTGTCCTGCAGGGTTCAGCTAAAACTTGCCTCAACACACACGGCATGGAAGATTTATAGCATAGAGTGACCATACGTGCCATTTTCCCAGGACGCGTCCTGGCCAGGATTTGTTCTGGCTTTGTTTTTTCCTGTTTTCATGCTTGCTGAAGGTAATGATAGAAAAGTAGTTTGACCAATAACATGCAGGCATTGTACATAATGGACCAATCATGATTTGTGTGAGAAGGTGGGATTTACAGTCAAAGTGATGCAATTAAGCGTACATAGGATGTGTGTTCGACTTAAAAGCAGCGCGGCTCAAATCGATCAGTGTTTGACATCAAAGTACCTCGAGAGCATTTTGAAAGCATAAGGAACCATCTGTATGGTATTTTGATGTCATACACCGATCGGTCTGCACACGCAAACAAAGCCAAAACCTAGATATTTTAGGCAATATAGAAATCCTTGCCAGGACGCGTCCTGGAAAAATGGCACATATGGTCACCCTATGTTAGCAAAGCCACTAGAAGGCAAGCCTGCAACCTTTAGCCAAAAAAGCGTAACGGCTAATGCTAAGCTTCAGCAGTATGTGGGAAAGGAGACCAGATGCCGTTATTTTTTTAATGGATGTCAATGAAGGAGAGGCTTCACTACGCAAAATAAACAGCTTTTTAGAGGAAACGGCTTATCATTTGATGAATCGACAGCCTATCAGCTAATCTCCAACATGTTTTACACTAAGCAATACTTTTGGATTGAACTATTTTTAGAGTTTACACAGAAAAAAATGCCGTTTTATAAGAGAAATCACAGACTTTTTGCGACAGGTGGGATACAGCTTACGGCACTTCTCATTCATTCCTATGGGATCCGTAAACGGCGATTTGAGTGTCGTAAAACTGACTGAAATTCAATGACGTCAAGGCTGTAATGTGATTGGTTATTAAGGCACACGTGATCCAAGTTACGCTTTCTCCAATAGTAAGTAATGCAGACACTCTCAACTCCCTATAGTAAAACAATCTCTGCTTATAGTACGCTATAAGACCTCGATTAGCTTGTTCAGGTGTGATTGGGGTTGGAGCTAAACTCTGCAGGACACCACTTCAAACAATCAAGCCTGAATGAAGAAAAGTTCAATTTGAATGTTTGTTTGAATTAGCACAGGGCAGTGGTGACACCTGATCATAAATATTCATAATTCTGCTTATTGTTTGTGAAAACCATAATGCATTTATCAAGATCAGTTAAAAAAGTTAAAAAAAGAAGTTAAAAAACTATTTATTTGACTTATGTAACATTATAAAGTACTGTCTCTTTTTAGCAGTTTACTTTGAAACAGTCTCCACAAAAATATTAAGCAGCACAAACTGTTTTCAACATTGATAAGAATAAATATTTCTCAAACATCAAATTAGCATATTACAATGATTTCTGAAGGATCATGTGACACTGAAGATGCCAAATACTATTTTGGAATGTATTAACAGTTATATATATTTTTTACATATTTCTAAATATTTTGTTAAAAAATGCACAGCTGGCATGAAACAGAAGAGAGTGGATTAAATATAATATAATTAACTACCAGTCAAATAATTAAATGTTATTATTTGATCCGTAGTGTGTGTGTCAAACGATAAGGGAAATTGTGATTTTTCAATTCATGACCCTTTCAATAATCTCACTAATCGTGTCTAGCATTGCTATTATTATTTGTTGATACTCACAATCAAGAATTCAAACAAGAGCCTTACACTAAATTGTACGTTACATTAAATTTTGATGTGCAACTAGTACCTCACTCACCATTTGTGCTACAGCTTTAACTGATACCTTAAATCAAGAGAGTTGTTGAGGAGCGGCGTGCTATTTCTTTTCAAACTGATATGACTGATCAAACTGATCCTCTCAATGGTTTTTGAGAGGAGGAAAAAAAATTGTCTGGGGACAAGGATTTCGTAGACTTAGCAATTGAGCTCTTTCCACTTGGGCCAGTAGGCAACCACCCAGAACTTCCTAGCAACTGCATATCAATGCCTTGGCAACAAGTCTTGCATCAGCATCTGCATGGGCAAACACCTCTTCACATATTCTTCAGGAAAGTCATTCAGTTTCTGCCCGTTAAGTGACCCAGGTGTTTGACATTTTCGACATTGCGCAGCACCTTTTAAGCCCTTAGGGTCACACAGACAGAGCCGGCACATTTCAAGACAAATGCAAACATTAAAGGGTTGATGGGTAACACTTAAAAAGCCAGGCACTGCAGGATGTGCAGTGACTGCGACAGACCTCCTTGTGTGAGACTAATTGCTAAAAATGGCACAGAGGCTGAATGACAGGAGCGATGACAGGAGAATTCAACAATTGCACACTTAAAAATGGATCTTGGGAGACCCCAGGAGAGGAAAATTGCCTGACAGAGTCTCTGCAGCACAAGAAACAGCAGGTATCAGGCCTTTAAAAGCACACCTCCATTGTGAACGCTAGTGTCTGTCTTGAATGGGGGACAATAGATGAGTCAGTCAGGCATAGTCGGTTATGACAACAATGCTTGGGTGTGCGCCTCGGTCGGCACAGAGCCGGGTAAAGAAACAAAACCGAACGAGAGCAAAGAAAATGTCATGCTATGACAGTGAGGAGTTGCTGTTTTGAATCATAGGGATATTTGTGCTTTGAAACTTGAGTAAAGAACTAGAAAAGGTAGTTGATCTTGCAAATATCAGCATCACAATGCCAGGGTGTTGCCAGGGCGTTGCTATGTGCTTGCTAAGATGATCTGAGTGGTTCTTAGAGCACTAATATCCAGTTGCTTGAGTGGTCTTGGGCCAGATTCACAAAATGATATGTTTTGAATAGAATGTTCAGAATAAAATTCTTCCTAACTACTACTTTCATCTATTTTCTAACTTAAAAATATTTTGTATTCCCAAAACATCTAACGTAAGAATATTTTGTATTCCCAAAACATTTAAGAATGTTTTTATCTTTTTTTTTTCTTAAGATTGTTCCAAAGGCAAAACGTAAGAATTAGAATTCCTAAAAAGAATGTTATTAAAAATCATTGTAAATAATAGTAAATAATGTCACGAGTCAGCTCCTTACAATATACTGTTCACATGATACAATATTTTCATGGTACGGTAAGTATTTTAAGGCATATGATAAACAGTCACCAAAAGGGAGTTCATTAAGCAGAAAAGAGATATTCCCATTTTAACTCTTCCAAGATAAAAATGCAGAATTATGTTATGTTAGACATTACATACTGTCACACATTGTTCCATTTTTGTATTGCAACATATTGCGACAATATTGTTGCAGCTCTAGTAAATAACTCCCGCCAAGCCAGTCGCACCGAAACAGAGTGAACTTATTATGATTATCACTGTAATCAGCAGTTAGCAGAAAATGATGCCATTTGAGGTGCTTTTCATTGAGTTGATGAGCGAGTCTTCGGCAAGAAGAACCACCATACAACCACCAGACCACAGGAACCAGATGAGTCCTCTGCACAATGTGACTTTGCTGCAGCCTGGAATTGAACTGCTGGTTTTGTCTGGTCAGAGGAGAACTGGCCCCCTGACTGAACCTGGTTTCTCCCAATGTTTTCTTCATTTCTGTCACTGATGGAGTTTTGGTTCCTTGCCGCTGTCGCCCCTGGCTCTTAGTGGGGGACACTTCATTTCCAGCGATATCGATTGCAAATGATTGCAAAGATACTATTAAACTGAACTGAGCTGGATGATGACATCACTGAATTCAATGATGTACTGTCTTTAACTGAAAAATGAGTGTTTACTATTGTAATTTTGCAGCATTGACACACTATTTTCCTATTTAATGCTGTTCAGTTGCTTTGACACAATCTGTATTGTTAAAAGCGCAAAAAAAAAGGTTCTGGATCCTTGAACACTCAGACAACCACCTCAAAGTCTACCAAGAAAATATTTGAGAACATTCTTACGAACTTTAAGAATTTATTTATTAAATTTCTTAACTTCTTAAGAAAATGTTGTGAATTTGGCCCCTGGGTGGTTACCTACCACTTTAAAATCTGTCCTTCAATGTCTTTTTCCCCCATTTTATCATCAGCCAGGCCAAAATTGTAAGTCGGATCACTTAGTAATAGCACACCTCCCCTCAACAAGCTGCATAATTTGATTTACAGAGAAGAGATGCTGTAGCTTTTATGGCTTGTCGCTTTGTCTGGTAAGGACACGTTGTAATACTCGGGGCTGGGGTTTGTTGAAATCCCTGAGCACAAGTGTATGCAATAAAAATAGTGATGCTTGCCTTAACAAACATCATTAATATTCGCAAACACAAAATAATAAAATATAAAACATACAACCAAGCCATGCATGATAGTGAGAAGCTATGGTTTGCAATCACAAGAACATCCGTGTTTCTGAAGCTTCAAACAGGGCCATAAAGACAAAAACATCTGTCGTCATCCTCACTAGTGAACGCAGTATTCACTGACAGCCAAAAAGCCTTTAAAGCCGCTGCAACAATTCTTCATAAATTGGCTTGGCAGTCAATCTTCTGATCTCCAACTGGTTTCAGATTCTTTATTTTTGGATTAGATTTGCTACGCCACTTCTTCAATTAAAGGATAACTGTTGCTGATTTTCTGGAGTCGGAGAAAGAGAGAGAAAGAGACTCACAATCTGTTTCTCATTGAGGCCTCCACTGCTGTAGGTTGTGGCGAGGGTGGACGAACAGGCCTCGCTGTACCAGGGCACGTTGCCGTTCTGCGTGCTGCTGCTGATCGACAGCGTGTAGATGCTATTGGTGTAGCCGTCGCAGTTGCAGCTGTCCTTCTCTCGGCCGCCATTCCCCGAAGCCCACACAAAGATGGAGCCCCGTCCTCCGCGGCCCTAGAATTTGGGAGTAGAAACACACAGTCAGTCAAAATTGCTGGCATCTCTGTTCATGCAAGCCCAATCTAATGCCGTTAAGACGTTGAGAGCCAGATGCGAGCGCTGTGCTGCAAAGTCTGAAACGGGAGAATGACCAATGACAGTACTCAAAACAACTGGATAATATTTGTGATGAGTGGAGTTTGGAAAGGATCGTCTCCCAGAAAGGATTTTCAAAGTGTCATGGACTATTGAAGCACTATCATGGCTTCGATTGCTGGGCCAGATGCTTTTAAAAGGACCTTGTGGGATGGCGCTAATGTTCGCAAGTCATTAATCATGCATGTTTATTTTCAGGCACAAATGAAAGACGCAAACAGCACTGGGCTTTTGCGGTCTACTTCTCAGATGAAGCGCAGTAATGCAACGGCAAACTGTCAGAACCGATAATGAGCTCGTGAAAAATACACGCATCGCATTAACGAGGCATGTTTGAATAACCGCGTGACTTTCATTTCATCATGTCGCCATAAGGAAAGGCTAACAGTGCAAATAATTTGAGTCAGATGCTGTTTGCTTGTTACGTTTGATCGTTGCTTTTTTTATACGGTGCTTTACTGTACCATACAAATTAGAACAATGCACCAAATAAAATAGCGTGCTGAGAAAGTCTGCAGTGCAAAGTTTGGCTGCGTCTTTGAGAGTTCACTCTCTGTTACAGCACACACCTGCTTGATTGTGGGCATCTATTCAGCGAGGGTGTTTACACAGACCAGAGCCCCATTTGCATTGGCCTTCTCCACGCAACATGGATCTTGTTTCCCAAACAAATCTGACTGCTGGCACGTGTGAACGCTCATGATTTGGACACCAGAAACAATGGCTAGAAAATATGGATAGGGAAAAGTTCAAGTTTATTTTTTATTTTTTGGTCCTTGTCACTTATTTATTGGAACAGTGACAGGGAAATTCTTACTGCTCTCACCATCTGTTCTTTTAAAAGAACAACCCAACATAATTCAGTAATTTTAATGTGATCACTCATATTTGGAACCAATTATGCACAAAGCATCTATGCTACAGATCTATGCACCAATGCTATGCTATGCTGTGCTATGGCATAAAAACATCATAAAAAGTAGTATTAAGTCACCTAACATCTACTTAAAACATTATAATTACTGGTTACTGCAAAAGCATAAATAAATACCTATTATTATTAGTGCTGCCAAACGATTAATCGCATTCAAAATAAAAGTTTTTACATAAAATAAATATTTACATACTATATGTATGTGTACTGTGTATATTTATTATGTATACAAACACATGCATGTATATATTTAAGAAAAAAGTGTAATGTTTATATATTAAAAATATGTATGTATAATATAACATATAAGAATATAAAATATAAATGTATACAACGTAAAGACATTATATATACACTATATATATTATATATGATATATATATTAATATCTATATATATATATATACACGTAATATATATACTCTAGGGTGTTTATATACATTAATAAATATTACACAGTACACATACTACATATATTACGTAAACAAAAAAACGTTTATTGTAGGAAGCGGCACTTAATCTTTTGCAGCAACTAAAATTATTAATTCATTGAATGAATTTGAACGAATCACAGTTTTTGATAATGGATAATCAAACATGCTGTAAACGGGGCAAGGTGGTAAAAAAACAAACCATAAACCAGGATATTGTTCAAATAAATAGCGTAGTTGTGGTTAAGAGTGCTTGCACATTACTGAAATAAAATTAACTGATATAAAAAAAAAAACTATTTAATTTAAGCTAGTAGTCAAGACAACATTTCTGATTTTCATTTAGTTTAACTCAATGTACTAAAATAACTAAATAAAAAATAAATTGCATTCAAAAACTATAACAAGGGATATCACAGATACAGTATTCACTATATTAAGTGGCTTTAACTACTATGCACTTACATTTAAAATAATAAAAAAAACAACAGCACCAGCAAGAACTACAACAAAAAAAAACTCAAAAACAGAGAAATTTGTAATAATATTTTCTTTTGCTCCACAGAAGCAAGTAAGCCATACAGATTTGGGACAACATGAGGGTGAGCAAATGACAGAATTTTCAATATTAGGATGAAATATTCCTTTAAGTGATGAAAGTGGTCTTGCGTACTTAATCGCCTCTCAGAATCTTTCTATAAAAGGTCTGCTTCTATAAAATCCATCCACGACCCACTGCGGTAGGTAGTGTCTTGGCACGGCTCTCCTGCATTGTCCTTTAGCTGGGCATCAGCCAGTTTTACAACCCCAGAGCACGGTCATGTGTGGCGGGGTGGTGGGTGCAAGTGGGTGGGGGTTTTTTGCATACCAGGGCTGAAACGACATGCTGTTCCGTTTACCCCGGCATGATAAGCAGTTTAGCTACAACATGGCAGTTAAAGTAAATTTAAGGTATTAAGAATGTCAAAATGTTCACGCTCTGGAAAATCGCATGGAAGAAGTCCTCTGTGAAAATTGCTATTTAATGTGACATTTAAATTCAACATACTTCGCTCTGACTAGTAAGTGCTTTTATGACTCAAGGCACTTGCAAATTAAGTGTGCCAAAATCAAATCTAGAGCATTCCTTACAGCCCCCCTGACATTGCTAACTCAAAGCAATAAGGGAAAATCACTAAATTCATTTGCCCCGCAAATTTCTGCCTCTTAAAATGCCGCTGCTGTAAAAGTTCAAGGTTAAGAGAGGGCAAATTCAGACCCATGCTAGACAAGAATATCAATGCAAACACGGTCTACTGTTTGTGGGCAACAGACTAACACTGATGGCAGATAAGGCAGGAAACAGTAAAAATAGCCATGAGTCACAAGAAGCAATTGTACATGTCATGGGAAAACAGGACCTCTTCGCTGCTCTTTTTGAAATGGGTTGTATGTGGTTACCATTTCCCAGCGCAAAACTTCCTGCCCCGGTCCACAGGAGTGAAAAAATTTTGGCTCGATATTGGCGTCATGCTTGGTACCGGTATTCGATGCGCTAAATCAAAAACCATAGGCAATAAAATAACAAAACAGCCCAATAACATGACTATTGCCAGGGGGGGGGGGGGGGGGAAAAACGTCCACATAATTATACGCATCAGTATATGTTAACACACCACTGGGGGAAAAGATTCATTATTCAACAATGGAAATTTATAATTTCTGTAATTAACTACATTCAGTCCCTTTTAAAAGGAGTAAAAAAATATACAGTATAGATATATATATATATATATTAATTATATATATATATAAATAACAGTGGGTGGGGAAAAAAAGTATTTAGTCAGCCAATAAAATTGTGCAAGTTCTCCCACTTAAAAAGATGAGAGACGCCTGTAATTTTCATCATAGGTATACATAAACTATGAGAGACAAAATGAGAAAAAAAATTCCAGAAAATCACATTGTAGGATTTTTAAAGAATTTATTTGCAGATTATGGTGGAAAATAAGTATTTGGTCAATAACAAAGTTTCTTCTCAATACTTTGTTATGTACCCTTTTTTGGCAATGACAGAGGTCAAAAGTTTTCTGTAAGTCTTCACAAGGTTCACACACACTGTTGCTGGTATTTTGGCCCATGCCTCCATGCAGATCTCCTCTAGAGCAATAATATTTTGGGGCTGTCGCTGGGCAAAATGGATTTTCAACTCCCTCCAAAGATCTTCTATGGGGTTGAGATCTGGAGACTAACTAGGCCACTCCAGGACCTTGAAATGCTTCTTACGGAAGGAAACTCTTCGTTTGCTTCCGGGGCGGTTTTGGGTTTGGGGATCATTGTCATGCTGCAAAGACACAGCCATGTTTCATCCTTCAAATGCCCTGCTGATGGAAGGAGAGTTTTTCACTCAAAATCTCACGATACATGTCCCCTTTCATTCTTTCGTTTACACGGATCAGTGGTCCTGGTCCCTTTGCAGAAAACAGCCCCAAAGCATGATGTTTCAACCCCCATGCTTCACAGTAGGTATGGTTTTCTTTGGATGCAACTCAGCATTCCTTCTCCTCCAAACACGACAAGTTGAGTTTACCAAAAAAGTTTCTATTTTGGTGTGCATCTGGAACCATAGGACATTCTTCCCAATCCTCTTCGGACAATCCAAATGCTCTCTAGCAAACTTCAGACGGGCCGGGACATGTACTGGCTTAAGCAGGGGGACACGTCTGGCACTGCAGGATTTGAGTCCCTGGCGGAGCAGTGTGTTACTGATGGTAGCCTTTGTTACTTGGTCCCAGCTCTCTGCAGGTCATTAACTAGGTCCCCCCGTGTGGTTCTGGGAATTTTGCTCACAGTTCTTGTGATCATTATGACCCCACGGGGTGAGATCTTGCGTGGATCCCCAGATTGAGGGAGATTATCAGTGGTCTTGTATGTATTCAATTTTCTAATAATTGCTCCCCCCAGAAAAAAAAAAACAGAAAGCAATCCGCGCTTCCCTATTGACCAGAACTCTCACCCAGTCTTCCCAGCCTGGTGCAGGTCTTCAATTTTGTTTCTGGTGTCCTTTGACAACTCTTTGGTCTTGGCCATAGTGGAGTTTGAAGTGTGACTGTTTGAGGTTGTGGACAAATGTCTTTTATACTGATAACAAGTTCAAAAAGATGCCATTAATACAGGTAACCAGTAGAGGACAGAGGAGCCTCTTAAAGAAGAAATTACAGGTCTGTGAGAGCCAGAAATCTTGCTTGTTGTAGGTGACCAAATACTTATTTTAAAGAGGAATTTACCAATTAATTCTTTAAAAAACCTACAATGTGATTTTCTGGATTTTTTTTCTCATTTGTCTCTCATAGTTGAGGTATACCAAATGATGAAAATTACAGGCCTCTCTCATCTTTTTAAGGGGGAGAACTTGAACAATTGGTGGCTGACTAAATACTTTTTTTCGACTGTATATACAGGGGGTAAGGGACAAGTATAATTTTTTTTATTCAGACCCCCTTAATTTTTTCACTCTTTGTTATAATGCAGCCATTTGCTAAAATCATTTAAGTTAATTTTTTTTTCCTCAGTGTACACACAGCAACCCCATATTGACAGAAAAACACAGAATCGTTGACATTTTTGCAGATTTATTAAAAAAGGAAAAACTGAAATATCACATGGTCAAGTATTCAGACCCTTTGCTCAGTATTAGTAGAAGCACCCTTTTGATCTAAAACAGCCATGAGTCTTTTTGGGAAAGAGGCAACAAGTTTTTCACACCTGGATTTGGGGATTCTTTGCCATTCCTCCTTGCAGATCCTCTCAGTTCTGTCAGGTTGGATGGTAAAAATTGGTGGACAGCCATTTTTAGGTCTCTCAGAGATGCTCAATTGGGTTTAAGTCAGGGCTTATGGCGGGCCCATTCAAGCAACAGCAAGAGTTGTTGTGACAGCACTCCTTCGTACATTTTAGCTGTGTGCTTAGGGTAAATTGTCTTGTTGGAGGCTAAAACCCTCTCGGTCCCAGGTCTGACGGTTCCTGAGACTCTGGAGAAGGTTTTCGGTCCAGGATATCCCTTGTACGTGGGCCCGCATTAATTTTCCCTCCCGGATTGAACCAGTCGTCCTGTCCCTGCAGCTGAAAAAACACCCCCACAGCATGATGCTGACACCACCATGCTTCACTGTTGGAACTATATTGGACAGGTGATGAGCAGTGCCTTGTTTTCTCCACACATACCGATTAGAATTAAGGCCAAAAAGTTCTATCTTGGTTCTATCTATCTCATCAGACCAGAGAATCTTATTCCTCACCATCTTGGAGTCCTTCAGATGTTTTTTTTAGCACAAACTTGCACTGAGGAGAGGCTTCTGTCGGTCCACTCTGCCATAAAGCCCCAACTGGGGGAGGGCTGCAGTGATGGTTGACTTTGACTACAACTTTCTCCCATCTCCCGACTACATCTCTGGAGCTCAGCCACAGTGATCGTTGGGTTCTTCTTTACCTCTCTCACCAAGGGTCTTCTCCCCCAATAGCTCAGTTTGGACGGCCAGCTCTAGGAAGGGTTCAACGTCTTCCATTTAAGGATTATGGAAGCCACTGTGCTCTTAAGAACCTTAAGTACAGCAGAATTTTTTTTGTAACCTTGGCTAGATCTGTGCCTTGCCACAATTCTGTCTCTGAGCTATTCAGGCAGTTCCTTTGACCTCATTATTCTCATTTGCTCTGACATGCACTGTGAGCTGTAAGGTCTTACATAGACAGGTGTGTTGCTTTCCTAATCAAATCCAGTAAGTATAATCAAACACAGCTGGACTCAAAATGAAGGTGTAGAACCATCTCAAAGAATATCAGAAGAAATGGACAGCACCTGAGAAAAATATATGAGTGTCACAGCAAAGGGACTGAATACTTAGGACCATGTGATATTACAGTTTTTCTTTTTTAATAAATCTGCAAAAAATGTCAACAATTCTGTGTTTTCTGTCAATATGGGGTGAACCACCTCAGTCGAACACCCCCTTACTGGACCGGAACAACCAAAAAGATTAACTTAAATGATTTTTACAAGATGGCTCGACCCACAATATAACAATAGGGGACCTCTGATTTCAAAAATTTTAGGGGGTCTGAATACTTTCCGTACCCCACTGTATTATATATATATATATATATATCTATATATATAATAAACTGGACAGGAAGTCTGCAAGCACAAGAAGCAAGCAGGTATCCAGGGGCGCCCTTTTAAAAGCATACTCATGTGAACGCTACGTAGTCTGTGTCTTGGAATGCGGACAAATAGATGCGTCAGTCAGGCATAGTCGGTTATGAGCGAACAAATGCTTGGGTGTGCGCCCATATATAGGCTATATAAATATTATGATTATTTTATATATATTATATATATATATACACACACAACAAATAAAACAACAGAAATGTCTTTAATGCATTAACCCAATTTAACGTTTTAAAACATTAGCTGTTTAATACATTTAATAATCTCACATGTGGTCAACTACACTGGCATGTAAATTTAGCCAATGATAATAAACCATTTAAATATACATATCATTTAGATAAGTCTTAAGGCCTGTTCACACCAAGAACGGCAGTTATAAAGATAACTAACTATATTAGCGTCCACACCAATGCACAATAATGTTCTGTTTATTAAGTGCACGCTGCTATGTCATCTGGCACTTTAAAAAAATGCTCACGTTCTTTAAAATAGAATAGATTCTAATGTTTTAATTTTTCATCAGCAGGAAAAAATTGATTTGGAAGTGATTCCCCCCCCCCCCCACAATGATGTTGTTCCTCTGTGCTGTTATAGTTGTGGTGTGGACTTTTAAAGCAATATTGTTACTGTTATCATTATAGTTATCGTCCTTGGTGTGAACGGGCCTTTTAAGTTACAGTAATGCAGCCCAATAAATTCTAATGGGCATAGAGAGGGAGGAAAATTCTTTGACAAGAAATATAAATTATGAAAAGGAATATAAATAGCCTTCCAGGGAACAATAAAATGAACCAAAAGTGCAGAATATAGCCCCTTTCAGCACCACAAGGAATATTTCTTCTTACATTAGCTAAATGACAAAGTAGTGCAATAAATTCAGATTAGAAAAGCCAAACCTCCATTACGCCGCGTAGGAAAGCCTCTTTGGCCAGCTTTGCAGGTCCATCCACCGTTTTGCCGTCGTCTTCGGGTCCCCAGCTGGCGCTGTAGATGTCGATGTGATGTGGGTTGAGACTGAGGGACTGAGCTTCCACCACATCAGTGACCTCTCCATCCAACATGCGCACACCTGTAAAATACAAAACATTAAACACATTAGAGCATGGGACAGAGAGCAAATCACACACAAATATTACTTGTACCTGGCAAAGCTACATCTTAATTACCTCCAAAACTGCCCAGTATGATTATGTACGCCTGTTATTTAGATGAGATAGTAAAATGGTAAGAGTCACTGTCCATTACAAGCACTTTAGGTTCAGAGAGAGTGAGAGAAAAATAGGATAGTAGGGGAAAAATAGTAGGGGAAAAATTAATCAATCAATCAAGCTGTTGAGCTTGTTCTGGCACTGGAAAGCATGGAGAATTATTTTTTTTCCAGTAATGATTTAATAGTATCCAGGTTACTCTGCTATTTGTTAGAATATGGAGGGGAAAAATTACAGATAGAAATGCCAAAATGTCTGGTGCATTGGATACGATGTCAGCGAAAGCTACATTTAATACTGGGCTAAGAAATGTGTGATGAGAGGTTCTTCAGAGTTTAACTAAGTGCTTAATAACTTCAACAAAAAAAAAATTAAGGCAGCATACTTTTGTTTCCATGAAAAAATGTATCTGCAAACATTGATTTAAAATAGATAATTTTTTGGACATTTACTAACCCGTGTCTCAGTAGCACCCTTGTACCTGGTGATCAACCTGGGGAAGGTGTCACTTTGCGGAAAAATAAAAAGTATTACTTCTTAAAAAAACAAACAAACATCAACAAAACAAAAAACTTTTGAAAACTGTAGGCTAAATTACTAGTCATAAATAACAAAAAAATAATTACAAATCCGATTTCAAAAACGTTGGGACACTGTACAAATTGTGAGTATAAAAGGAATGGAATAATTTACAAATCACATAAACTTATATTTTATTCACAATAAAATATAGATAACATATAAAATGTTGAAAGTGAGACATTTTGAAAATGTCATGCCAAATATTGGCTCATATTGGATTTCATGAGAGCTACACATTCAAAAAAAGTTGGGACAGGTAGCAATAAAAGGCCGGAAAAGTTAAATGTACATATAAGGAACAGCTGGAGGACCAATTTGCAACTGATTAGGTCAATTGGCAACATGATTGGATAAAAAAAAGAGCCTCTCAGAGTGGCAGTGTCTCTCAGGAGTCAAGATGGGCAGAGGATCACCAAATTCCCCCAATGCTGCGGCGAAAAATAGTGGAGCAATATCACAAAGGAGTTTGAAGTTATCATCATCTACAGAACATAATATCATCCAAAGATTCAGAGAAACTGGAACAATCTCTGTGCGTAAGGGTAAAAGGCCGGAAAACCATACTGGATGCCCGTGATTTTCGGGCCCTTAGACGGCACTGCATCACATACAGAAATGCTACTGAATGGACAAATTCACACACAACATGGGCTCAGGAATACTTCCAAAAAACATTGTCGGTGAACACAATCCGCCGTTGCCGGCTAAAACTCTATAGATCAAAAAAAGAAGCCATATCTAAACATGATCAAGAAGCGCAGGCGTTTTCTCTGGGCCAAGGCCATTTAAAATGGACTGTGGCAAAGTGGAAAACTGTTCTGTGGTCAGAGACGAATCAAAATTTGAAGTTCTTTTTGAAAAACTGGGAAGCCATGTCATCCGGACTAAAGAGGAAAAGTACAACCCAAGTTGTTATCAGCGCTCAATCCAGAAGCCTGCATCTCTGATGGTATGAGGTTGCATGAGTGCGTGTGGCATGGGCAGCTTACACATCTGGAAAAGGCACCATCAATGCTGAAAGGTAAATCCAAGTTCTAGAACAACATATGCTACCATCCAGACATCATCTCTTTCAGGGAAGACCTTGCATTTACCAACATGACAATGCCAGACCACATAATGCATCAATTACAACATCATGGCTGCGTAGAAGGATCTTTTTTTTGTTTTTTTTTGGGTACTGAAATGGCCAGCCTGCCAGTTCCAGATCTCTTCAACCATAGAAAAAAACATTTGGCGCATCATAAAGAGGAAGATGCGACAAATAAGACCTAAGACAGTTGAGCAACTAGGAGCCTGTATTAGACAAGAATGGGACAACATTCATATTCCTAAACTTGAGCAACTTGTTTCCCCAGACGTTTGCAGACTGTTATATAAAGAAGAGGGGATGCCACACAGTGGAAAACATTGCCTTGTCCCAACTTTTTTGAGATGTATTGATGCCAAGTTGATAAAATCAACTTATTTTTCCCTTAAAAATATATTTTTTCTCAGTTTAAACATTTGATATGTCATTATGTTGTATTCTGAATAAAATATTGAAATTTTGAAAACGTCCACATCATGGCATTCTGTTTTTATTCACAATTTGTAAAGTGTCCCAACTTCTTTTTGGGGTTTGTATATATACAGTGGTGTGAAAAAGTTTAAATATTACACAAAGATATAAATATGACTATAAATAATATATATAAATACTCAAAACCGGTGCTACACTTTAAACATTACATAAACTCTAAACAAACTTTCATTATATTTTCAGTCATCTTTAAATGTGTATATTAATATAAATACTATAAACCCAAACTTAAAAACAATACTAGAGCTGTGACATTTAAATACTAGCCTGTCAAATATTTAATTAGCCACCCACCACCAGAATCTATATTTTCTTTGAGAAGTATATAGATTATATAGAGTATATAGATTACCACTGGGGGAGAGATATAATGTACCTAACATACAGAAAGGCTGTATAGAAAGCAGCCTGTATGAATAACCCCACTAAAAATCCCATATGATAGAGATCTTTCTTGTTTGCTAAATATTTAACATCTAATGCTCACATATAACTTGCAGCATGAAAGGGATGAGGTGCACAGACAGACAGAGCTGCATATAAAAGTTCCTTTCAAAGGAAAAAGATGAGTGCATGCGCATTCATGTTCGAATTTGGAGTTCATTCAAAGGTAACAAGTGGCTACATTCTTCTCTTCCAAACATCTTTTTACATACGCTCACAACAGAGGAGACCATCTTATCTTTTTCCACTACCCTGTACAAAAGAGAATCTTAAACCGAATTGGGGGTTTGGGAACGAGCCAGTGTTTAGTCCAAAATGTCAAAGGTGTTGAGTTATTGAGATCCCGGCATCAGAATCTTATCTCAGCCTTGGGTAAAAAAAAAAGAGAGCACATTCTGCCAAGAGCTCTTAGATTTTAAAGTGGTAAAAAGATGAGAAATCAGAGTCAAACATCTTCAAAACAATATGAATCGCTTCTTTGATACACAAGGGGGCGAGGTTACTCAAGGCTGCCCTCATACGGGTTAGTGCAAATAAACAAAAGTTCAGTCGTTTCAGGTTTTCCAAAGCAATCCGAGAGCATTGGTGCAGACAGTACTGCAAACAAACCCACAACTACAGGAAAATACAGCATTACAGCTTGGAAAGGCTTAATGTTTTTATCCCATATCTACATTCCAAAAGTCCCAAATATCCCTGTAGGACAAAGAGAAAGCTGGCTATGATTACTTTCCAGGAAACGAGAAACGCATGACAGATATACACGGCTGCACTGTGGTAACAAAAGAGGGGATTTTTTTATTCAGACTCTAGTAAATACAAATAATCTATCTCCCCTCAAAAATGCAACAAGAAACCTCAGTTTTATTTGTTATAAAGCAATTTCCAACAATGGACTCTACTGTTTCCT
Source organism: Sinocyclocheilus anophthalmus (assembly GCA_018155175.1). Taxonomy (NCBI): domain Eukaryota; kingdom Metazoa; phylum Chordata; class Actinopteri; order Cypriniformes; family Cyprinidae; genus Sinocyclocheilus; species Sinocyclocheilus anophthalmus. The sequence goes on from JADLZN010002847.1 coordinate 164,213, forward strand.
CCAACCAAGTCTTCCAAACCAATATTCTGGCTTAATGAGTCCTGGCAGAGGAATTAACCGTGTTGTGTGCCATCTCTGCTAGCGTGCTGCATCTCCTCATTGAGCTTTCCTACAGCAGAAGGCACTGCCTGCCAGTTTGGGTCGACATTACAGCTCAGCTGTCCAAAAACCTTCAGTTCTCTCTGTCCCCATACTACCCCTAAAGGAGTAGTATCTGCTGCTTATTAAGCACAGATTTCCCCCTGGATTCAAGGTGAAATGGGCACAGCAAGGCTACTTACCCTCCACTGCTTCTCATTAGGAGGCTAATTCAAAAACAGCTGCTTTAGAGAGCAACAAAGGCAAAGCTGACAAAAGAGAAATGGACTTTACCCATAATGCATTATCCATCTGCATAAAAGGGAAGATTTGAAATGTAGCACACATTTAGTGTCTGCAGCAAATGCACAATCCAAATAAAATTAAATAAATAAATAAAAATAGATTCAACAGAGCCCACGCAAAGTCTCTATAATATTTTGGTCCCAGATTCATGAAAAGCTTAAAGCAGTTCAGAAGTTTCTAACAATTTTCCTAAGTGGATTTTTTTTCCTAAAGTGCATTCACTTTAATACATGTAATTTCCAAAAAGAGAAACAACAGTATGGTACATTTAAATATACAGGAATAAATGGAAACAAGATAATGCAAAAGACACCAAAGATACATATCCCTAATATGTAAAATATTATAAATGAAGTCAAGTGAATAGACCACAGTGATTGTTCATGAAGGCATTAAACAAAAAATTTAGAAATTCTGAATAATTTCTTAAGAACCTTTAAAAAAATAACTTTGGCGATTTGGACCTCTGCAAGTTCTGATGTTATTACTGTAATAATCATAAGTGCACACGTTTTTTTTTTTTTATGTGCCGGATATTTTAAATAGTTCTTTTTGAAAAGCCTATCTCACGATGGAGTTCTCTGTTGCATTCACTGACTGATCAATGACCAATCATTGTCATTTATCATTACGCTATCAATCAATGGTGTCACTTCAGAGTACTCATGCACATCCCTAGTAATAGTAATATGTATTATCTAGTGTTGTAACTTAACTGCTATTTTCTTCTTATTTTCTGACTTAAGAATAAAGTTAAGTAGAATTTTATTCTTAGAAATGATTTGTGAATCCGGCCCCGTCCCTAGATATGGTTAGTATACAGGTCTTTTTGCCCATATTTATCACACAAATTGCATCATAAATTCAAATGCATCAAAAAATAACAGAACTCCTCTACTCAAAAAGTCGCATGATTTAACTACGCAGCCGAACATATATCACTTGGAAAAACACACCATGTAAAAAGAAAAAAAAAAAAAAAACAAGACTCGCTGGGTGTCATTAAAGCATTTTCCCTTGGAACACCACAACTAAATGTTTTTTTTTTTTTCGATTAGCCAGTATCTCTGAAAACACACATGTTACTAATGGCTGTGGATGTGTAAGGCCAGGGTGACCCTCCTAACTCACTAATACATATGTTCTATAACATACAATATATCTACATAATCATCTATTCTGTGTATGGTGAAGTGGTGTACATCAAAACTGCTGGGTTATTTCAACCCAGGTTGGTCAAAATAGGACTAACCCAACTGTTGGTTGAAATTTGGTTACATTTTTTAATTTACTTTAACCAACAGTTGGGTTTAGTCCATATATGACCCAACCTTGGTTGAAACACCCAGCATTTTTAGAGTGTATTAGTAGGTGGTGAAGTTAAAGAGGTTAAATCGCCCCAAATGAAAATTATCAGCTTTTCAAACCAATATGGTTGATATGAAACACAGGCACAATCCCAATTCTATTTTATACCCCGTGCCCTTCCCCTACCCCTCCGCCTACCCCATCCCCATGTCCCTTGAAACAGAGTGTCAAGGGTAGGGGTGAAAATATTCCCCTAAGAATTGGAACACCACTACTATGCCGTCACACGTCATCATACGTCAATACACACACCTATGCTGGTGTGCATTAGAGTCCTTTATTATCCGTTACTATTTATGCGCTGCTACATGACACACACCATCTCTATCGGAGATCGCGCAGCTCACACATCCATGAGAAAATAAACTTGTCAACGCTGCCCCACGACTTTTATTAATAACAGTTTAAATACTGAATCGCTACATTATATTTTCTAACAACGAGAGGATAAAAATCGCAAAATGATTATTAATTGTTGTTTTTTTAAGTAGATCTCACTCTACAAAGTAAACGCACGATGCGTCTCACCCCCAACTTTCCATCTCTCTCGTCCTCTCTCTCTCTCTCTCTCTCTGCTAACTGCCTATGTGAGAAAAGGGTTTAGCAATTTCTATTAGTGGGGGACATAGCCCCTCAATGTCTACAGTGGTGAAAATATGTTGTGGCACTATCGTGCAGTCTATAATATGACGTTAGCAAACTTTAGCGATTTTTTGCTAACATTTCTTTGAGTAACATGACCGTAAATATGAACTCACGATTGAATGTAACAAAAAACAAATTATTACCTTTCGTTAAAATCTTTATTGATGCCAAAAATTCTTACATTTATGTGTCTTTTTGTTCGATGGGGCAGCCATGTTGCCCCTGAAGCCGGTTTACGCTGAGATAATTCATACCCCATTCGTTTGAAGTGTGGTCCCGAAAAATCTTCTTTTGAAGGGCTATCTGGCCCTTCCCCTTACCTCTACCCCTCCAACCAAAGGAGAATCGAGACACCCCTACCCCTTCCCGTGAACAGGCGTCGCAACAGAGATGTAGGGGGGAAAGGGGAAGGCACGGGGTATAATTTGGGTTCATTCCAACGCATGGCTTTGGGTCGAACAGATCTCAATCTTACTTTTAAGCTGAGATTATAACGCATTTGAAAAGAGCACCATAATTCTGCTTACATCTCCTTGTGTTGCAACCAAAGATACAGCAAAGATATTTCGAAACACGAGGTGAATAAATTATGACAATTTGCATGTTTTGGTGAGTTTTCCCTTTACGGTGAAACATTATACCATATTGCTAATCTAAATGGCTAAGACTCAACTATGGGCAGTTGGCTAACAGTTCTTGGAGACGATTTAGAAACAAACCATTATTAATAACATTTATCCCATGTCCTGTGAAGTCCAAGACCGTAGACAGCAGGCAGTGTAGAGAAGAGTAATGAAACAAAATCTGCACTGACTAGGATAAAAGCACCTCAGCCAATTAAAGGGATTACATATGCTTGCGTCCAAATCTTTGGCTCACAGGGACCTATGCTCGAGCCTGTGATAACTGTCCCACTTAAGCTCATGAAGCCATTGCTAATGGAGTTCCTCTTTCAAAGTGCTCTCGGTACAGAAGAGTTCTCATATGGTTTAACACACAGAGACCAGAGCTAATCTGAATGTGAAGCTAATCTGATGCTTCACAGAGGTGTTTTGCAATTCAAATGTTGGAATGGACGGGGTGTGCACTGATAGAATAGACTGTACGTGATGAAACATGGAAAACGTGAGTTAAATATGCCAACTCACCTCCGATCTTTGCATTATAGGCCACTCCGACACCACAGATGCCATTGTTGGCAACAGCAGCAACCTCTCCAGCACAACGTGTCCCATGTCTTCAAAAGAGAAAAAAAAAACAAGAGAAAGAGAGATTGAATGAACATTTTTGACACTTTTGAAACATCTGTATGATAGACAGCTGGCAACAGGATGAAACTACAGAGCTGATGACGAGGGGCAGGCATAAAGATCGCCCCGATCCTCATTCACAGCAGGTGACTGAAGCCTCTCATCCTGCAGAGCTCTTTTGCATGTGTGAAGAGCTCCTACTCAGTCCTGCTGTAAAACAGGCAGCTATCTGTTAAATACGACAGCAGGTGACACACTGATAACCGTGGCCTTTGGAAATAAGATTACAGCCTGTGACAATGTGCAAATGCAACTTGCTGTATGCATTTAATCAAAATTAATGAGGACCAAAGGCAAGGAACCAGCTAACCAGCAAGTGCATTTTAATTTTATTATTGGCGTTTTTACCTCTTTGCCACATAGCAGAAATATATATTTTAATCTTGTTTGCACTGTAGCTCCAACTAAATATTCTTTTTTTTCCCCAGTATTAACAAATATATGCACACTTCTTGCACCACATGCAAACATCTGAGACAGCAATGGATTCAAGCGTAAATCCACAGCGTCTGTGTCACAACAATCTTCTGGGTCAGTAGACGTACAAAAGCCAAAAGAGCAATGGAGGCTAAACATGGAGTTAAACAGCACAGAGGAAGGATCAGTGAAATCCCAGGAGGACCCCTGTAGTCATCCGTCCATTCATAGGAAGCATGAGATCAGTGAGGATAATGTCTCCGATTTACTCAGTCCTACAATAAGGAGGATCATGGGACCTAGATTACATTCAAAAAGGAGGGGGTTTATGGGAACCAACTTGCTGATTGTTAAAACAAACCGAGGGACTTTGGGAGAACACTTGCAGAATTACGAACAAGTGTGTGAAGAAAAAAACAAAGGATTGCACACCATGAAGCTGTCATAATGACACTTATCGTGAATCCTGGTGGACAAAATGTGCGGATTGGTTATATCATTTACCTACAATTAATAAATGGTTCTATTTCCATCTTCTCTAATTACTAAAAAAAAAAAAAAAACTTTACATTCCTAAATTTGATTTTATTGAAATTTAACACTACTATTTTATAATATGTAATACAGTGACATTAGTAGATCCGTCAGGCTGTCATTCATTATAATCACTTCGACATACACATTTACTTAATTTTCGTTATTCACCTGTTGTATTCAACTTTTATACCATTACATATATCATTTTTATTATTTTCACACGATTAAGCTCTACATTATTATGTCTCAATGTCCGATAGATAAGAAGATAATGTAGTACATGTGCACCATTTGTCATCTGGTCAGACGACACATGGTGATTGCATGTGGCGGCTATAGGGTCTATGATTGCTGCTAAAAAAAAGAACTTGATTTGTGTATTTGTTAAGGAATATGTTAAGGCGGTTGAAGTCCAAAAACCATTCTTTTCCACTACTGGACTTAATTGTGTTGTCTCCTCATGCCCCGCCTTTCGAACTGCGTTGATTAATTTACAAAGCTCATCAGTCGAATCGAGGTGTGCTGTCGATTGGCCAGCTATCCGATGCTGTATGTGATGGCTAAATAACCTCAAGCGTGAGACGGAAATTTACGCACCCTCACCATACTGGGATCCGTGTCCGGCCCGAGTGTCAAGACAAACATTCAAACCCATTACAAACTAGGCATTTTTTGCATTATAACTGACGGACGACTGTCTTTTTGACCGTTGCGTTGCGTTGCATCGCGCTGCGTAAACATAAACTCTGTCTGCATTTGTGATCAGATAAATGACAAACAACAAGTGCTACTCTGCTCTGCCCAAAACTCGCGTGTGAATCATCAGTGGCAAATCCATTAAATATAAGCGTACTTACGTAGTCGAACTGGGGCACGGCATTTTAGTCTAACGTCACCTCTCCGACAGATCCATTCAACAGTCCGCCATCAATTTCTGCACACATCTGATATTGGGTTAACTGTTCTGTACAGTGGGTAAACAACTTAACCGATTTTGTAGTCGTGGTCCTCTTTTGGAGATCAAAAAGTATTCGCTTTCCACCACGCACAACACAGCGCCTGCATAGAGGGGAACTCCCCGGCGTCGCGTGCTCTGAGGCCGCTAGCGTGGCCGAAGCTCCGCTTGTGTGGGCTGAGGCCGGGCTATAGTGAGCTGATGGCGGAGGAGTCGAGAACGGCGCGCCCCGGGCGTATTGCGACGAAGAGCTCAATCACATGTTACGTCCCCGTCTGGACCTCCACTTCGTTCCACGTTGAAGTTGTTGTATTTCCTCAGCAATCAGCATGGATCAGCTCTAGCCATGACTAAGCGTATATCGTCCTCTTTTGGAAGAACCAAACCAAGTATTTTCGCTTTCACACCGAAGCACACAGCGCCTTCACGACATGGCTGCAGCGTCAACAAAACTACAGCAAGACTAAAAGTTAAGCCTTCTTTCTTTGCGTGAACATGTGGGCGGCGTTATGCAAATCTTCCCACATAGTGAGGTAGATATGTGGGGGCGTGTTAGAACGTGCTGTTTTAGGTAGGCGTGGTTAACTTTTATAAAGGATATCTCTTTTGATTTGAGACTTTAGTCTTTGCAAATTTATCTTCTTTATGCACCAAGAGCTTGTAACACTCCAAGAGAAAGGAAAAAATGAAATCGCACCATTTAAAACCTAGTCCAGATGTACTCAATACTGTTCGCCAATGCAAAATGACCTGGTGACAGAGATCTGTGCATACATAATTGCTGAAGCATCTGCATTTATTCTTCCCAGTCCACTGACTGAACAGCAATGAACTGACAATCACCTGACTTACTTATTCTAACCCAATTCAGACTAAAATGCAACTCAATAAACTCATATCGATGTGTCTCCCACTGCCCCTCAACAAGATATAGATTTCAGAATCTTAAATTATCACTGTGGACCTTCTCAATTCTCAACCCACTACTGTTCTTGAGTAACTGTGAATTAAAACGCAGTTCTTATGTACGTGACTGCAAACACATTCATGGGCTGTTATCATGGCTGGATGGTTTAATAAGGTTTGGTGAGACACCTTGCAATACTGTCCCCCATGCTGACTCACTTTGAAGCTAAACACATGCAGGCTTCTGATGTTGACAGTGAGATATTCCACTGCTGAGCTGTCTGAGAAATGTAAAGCAAGCCTGGACACATATAAGAGGTTTTATTTCCATTTCATATTTACCTGCAGCACTTCTTTGCAGGAACAGCTGTATAGATTGAATCCAAATGTTAGAAGCAGGCCTAGATGGAATGTGCAGACTTTTGCATTTCCTGCGCTGATTTTTGGGGGGGACAAACATCAGCAAAATTCTGCTGAATGGTTTTAAACTGAGCTGGGAGTAATACACTTTTATTGGCAGCTAAAAAGCAAAATAAAATTAGGCAAACGATCTCAAAAGAACATGAAGGGACAGGGTTTAAAAAGGGGCCATAGGAATTTATGTTTTTGAAAGAAATCTCTTAAGCTCACCAAGACTGCATTTATTTAATAAAAAAACAGTAAAAAGTAATATTGTGAAATTTCTTCATTAGTTAAAATGTACTTTAGTCCTGTATGCCAAGTGACTTTTCAGCATCAGCTTCAGTGTCACATGATCCTTCAGAATCATTCTAATATGCTGTTTCATTCTAAGAAATTTTATTTAATGTATTAATTTGTAAGACATATTATCAATGTCGAAAACAGTTGTGCTACTTAATATGTTTGTGGAAACAGTGATGCATATTTTCAGTATTCTTTGATGAAAAATACATTTCTTGTTAATGAAAATCAGTTGTAACATTTAAAATGTCTTCACGCATTTTGATCCCATTGCATGCATCTTTGTCTGAGTAAAAACGTTTTAATGTCTTCAAAAATTTTTTTATTGTACTTCAACTCTTCGCAAACTGACAAGAGATGGTTTCAAGTCTTCAAATTAATGAAGATTAAACAAAAAAAAGTTTTTGGAATGTTTTAAATCCCAAACCACAAATATGAGCAAAAGTAACAGTGATGTTTGTTTTAGCAATTACTACTAGAAACATCAAGGAATGTGTTGTCTTCTGAATACCATGGGTACAGCATAAAAATAGCCAACAAGTCAATCAGCACTAACAGCAGATGAAAAATAAGAGCGTTTCTGCTTCACTTAACAGAGGAAAAGCAGTCTATGCAGGACGCACAGGACCATCTGCTTTCTCCAACACCACAGGCGTTGTACTGAGGACACACTGTTTGGACCTTTATATAACCCTGACAGGACTCAAACCTGCAAACGCACTGCCCTTGACATACGGCTCAGTTCTTGTAAGAACAGGATTATTCTGGGCTGGAACACTGTTTGGCATCTCCTCCACTGGAAGTCATCCTAAAAGTTAGTAGGCGCAGCCAAGCAAACTATTCTTTACATATGGAAGAGACAACAAGTTGAGAAAACTGGAGCTATGTTTTTGAAAACTTTTGCTGGGAGGGCTTTGTTTGTAGTTCAACCAAAAATAACAAATCTGTCATCATTTACTCACCCTAAAGATGTTCCAAACCTGTATGCCTTGATATTTTTGACTGACATTTGATTTCGCAAATGACTTTCAAAAAGTATTTTCATCCATTACGTGATGACTTTCTTCCAAACAATCATCTTTGTGTTTGAAACAAAAGCCCGGGTAAGTAATTATAATTTGGGGTGAATATGCTCCATTTAAAGAGGTTAACCCCCAAATAAAATTGCCTGACAGTTTATCTCTTCCTCAGGCCTCCAAAATGTAAGTAGTTTTGTTTCTTCTTGCAACAATTTGGAAAATTTAGCATTACCTATTTGCTCACTCATGGTTCCTCTAGGGCGGTGGGTGCCCGTCAGAATGGGCCAAGAGCTGCTAGCAATAATCCACAAGTAATCAACATAACTCAAGTCCATCAATTAACGTCTTCTGAAGTGCAAAGCTGTGTGTTTGTAATAAACAAAACCATCAAGACATTTTTAACTTCTATCCTCTATGCTTTCTCCCATGAAAAAGTCTTCTCATCTGAATCAGAAGAGAAATGTGCACAGATCAAGCACCATTTACAATCGTTAACACCTTGATGGATTTGTTTCTTACAAGCACGGAGCTTTTTGGTTCACAGATGTTAACTGTGGACTGATTGCTGGTGGATTACGGATTTGATGTTTTTTATCAGCTGTTTGGACTCTCATTCTGACGCACCCATCCACTGGCAGAGGATCACCACTGCTAGCAACTGAGGTAATGCTAAATTTCTCCACATCTGTTCTGATGAAGTAACAAACTCATCTACATCTCGGATGGTCTGGGGGTGAGTACATTTTCAACAAATGTTCACTTTTGGGTGAGCAATTCCTTTAACCGTGCATCTGGTCTCCGACCTACAAATTTAAATTTGTAAAACGACTAAATCTCACTATGAACTGATTCAGACAACTGACAAGGATTCCTTACAAACTAAACAAAAGATTCTACACGAGGCATATTCTTAGCTTCAACCCTCGCCATAGATAAGCACTTCATTTTAAACAGCATGATATGCAATGTTAATACGAGATTAACTTTAATGTAAACATTAAGATGTTAATAAATGTTTCCTGCTGAAAGATCAGCACTTGTTCTGCTTGAATTAGCAGACCCATGTTACACATGCTGAGTGTTTAATACATTCAATACACAGACGTATTCATAACCATCTTCAAATTGGATTAGGCAGTATTCCAGCTGGCTTATTGGAGTCCCAGGAAAATAAATCCAGGGGAGCGCTTCAGTGTTTCAAGCTTGGGAGACAAACCAGGCGCAAGTCTAGAGACCGTCAAGCAGAATCTTCAACGGAAAGCTCACTTGCCTCTTGGAGTTATGATTTTATGGAAGAGCAGAGATGTTCTGCTTGACTTAACACTACATATTTCTGTCTTCCCTCTCATATTGTGCCTGATGAATTAACAATGACGGGACAAGAAAATATACGGCCCGTTTTGAGCTGCTGCTAAGCAAAACTCACTTGACTGGCTAGTACAAACACATTAACTGTGGGAACTCTGTACGGGGGAACACTTCATCCTGCCTTTGTCTGAACAAAAGGCATTTCCAGATGTGCAATTTTAACACGCCAAACAACACTGTGTGTTATGGTAACCTCTGATGTTTTATCAGCACACGTCTTAAGCTGATCTCGATCAGATTACACCCTGAGAGAACGGATCTCTAAAGCCGTGCCAAACTCCCATAAAGCCATGCACTGCTGAAGACAGCGATCTATAAAAGAGATGATTTCTGATACACGTTCATCTTTGCTATAACTCACTGCTGAGGACTCTCAAGTGTCGTGGAAGACTTGATAATCACAATCTGTAACCGAATCAAAGCCAGCAGAAAATATATTTTTATTTTTTGTTTAAAAACATGGCAAGAGTCAACACAGAACTGCACATGAGAGTGATTAATGTATTAAGGTGCTTGGCATAGTCAACCGATATTTTCAATAAACAATGCTGATGCAGATATCTAGAGAGAAAGATTGAATAAATAAATGCAACCGATTAAAAAAAAAAAAGGATAAAAAATGAACACATTTAATCATGCTAAAAACATCTGTTTTTAAAAAAAATGCAGACAAAACACCATGTGATTGATTTGCGTTTTAGGAAAACGTACTGTTCAGAGATGAAAGTATGAAGAGAAAGGCATTTATGTGGCTTCAACACTTCTCGCCACAGCTCGGGTTTCTTCTAAAACACCACACTGACTCAACCTGCCCCACTTCTGTGGAAACACACTTAAGAATTCAAAATGCGTAATGCATTATTTAGTCACTTTATAACACAACCAAAGATGGATGGAGCACTGATAAACGGATGTTTTACAGAAAATCACTGAGAAAGTCACACTAGAATGCGCATACTATACAAACAGTAGGGCTGGGAGATACAGTAGATGTCAATATTTGTCTCCTTTCAAAGATATTTGACAAAAAATATCTAAAACATAAAAATATATCAGAATTTATAGTTTAGCTCTGAATCAGCTTGATTAAGACGACATAAGTTCACCCAAATGTTTAATACAAAATGTAAAATATATGAAAATATAAATACTAAATTAACACAAGAAACTTTATGCACAAATAAAGCAATACATAGCAGCCTAAAATATATATTTATCTACATATTTGTTTGCTCAGAGAACAAAGTGTGAATTGATTAATGGTACATTTTGAATTAATTTTGCTACTTATAACTGGTTGAATAAAAAATAAATAAAATAAAATCAATTGAAAAAAAATTTTGTACAATAAATTGAAAATCTGTGGAATGATTTGAAGATTGTCCACAAACAATCACCACCAAATTGAACTGAACTTCAATTTGCAGTTCTCCAAGAAGAGTGGGCAAATATTGCAAAATCTAAATGTGCAAAGTTAGTAGAGACAAATCCCAACAGAATAAAGGCTGCAATTAAAGCAAAAGGTGGTTCAACTCGTGATTGACCTGTGTCTGTGTTAATTTCAGCTGCAAAGCACAAATGTTGATTACTTTTAAAAGGGGGGTGATTCCTTACATCTGTGTGTGTGTGTGTGTGCTTTTGTGTGTGGTGTGTGTGTGTGTGTGTGTGTGTGTGTTGGTGTGTTTGGTGTTTGTGACTGCCAATATTTGTTGTCGATTCTCAAACAAAAAGAACAATTTTTAAATGCAATTTGATGATATATACACTATGCCCTGATACACCATGCATTGATATTTATATTGTACAAATGCATATACATAAACACATATAGGTTGTGTTTATGTATATGCATTAGGTTGGTATACAACATATCGGTTTGTTACATTGTGTTTGAGAACTGAAAGTGTTACTAAACATTCCCTGCTACTGTTGCAAACCTGAAACCAGCTTTGAGGTTCTGTGGTAAAAGATGCAAGAACTAGATCAGTGCAACGGTAAAACACCTATCTGGAGCGCAGCATGCTAGAATAGAGAGGAGTAAGGCGACAAAAAGAGATGGGTTTCTGAAGAAAAAAAATTGCGGATTCAATAAGGGGAATTTCACAGCAGGGGTCGGAAGAAAACATGGCAGTTAAATAACGTGTAGGACGAGCAAAATTGCTACAGTTATTGAACTACTGCTACTAATGTATCTCCTGCTGTCTTTGCATTATCAGATATATATTTTTACTGATCTTTAATGCTTTACAGTGACTAGGAAAGTGTTTTAGCGTTTCAAAATCATTTACGAAATGCTTTAAAAGTCAAACTTGATCACATTTCAACTAGTGCCAAAGAAGTAATTTCATTAGTGCCCATTATAGGAGTCATGCCAACATGGCAGGCGCTGTGGGGTACTTCCATTAGGGGAACACGGGACAGCCCCTATAAAAACTACAAAGCCAAGTCATTAAGCCCAAGACCTTTGATTCATACCCACTCGTAACTATCCGCTTTTCTGCCTGTCATCACAAATCATGGTTAGCCTCAAGATAAAAACGGCTCTTTGGCTGATATCCATCCCCCCTCCCCCCAAAAAAGGACGAATAAGGAAAATCCCAATGTGAAATAAGGACAGACCAGAGTTCAACTCTTCATTAGATGATAACTTTCTGCCGTGCTGCTGAGTGGTTTGCGATTGTAGCTCTGTGTAGCTCAGTGTAGCTCTGTTTTTCTGTTGGAGTAATGGCTTCTCCTGTTATTGTCACTTGCACTGCTTTGCCACTGTATGTTTGCTTTACTCCGTCAGTGCCGAGGGGATTCCAATGATAAAAGCAGGGACCAGTAAGGCTGACCGAGTAAGATTTCAGAACTAAGACATGCACCAAACTTTATTGAGATATAGTACGATCTTATAGTTGTCCCGTTTATTGTTTGAATTCGTTGCAGAGCCCCCAGCAGTGTCTGTGAGGCGGCATAGTCACGGGACAAACACTGCTCTTCCGTTCTGATCAAAACATTAAACACGTTCTCCCACTCCCCATTCCCAATCACGCACCCACTGAGAAAGCTGAAGAAAGTGCCCTAGTTATTGGCGATTATATTTCATGGAACGTGAAAATAAGAGACCAGCCACCATAGTCCAATGTTTTACCCGGAACCAGCGTGCTGACATCTGCAATTTAAAGTGCTGGCTAATGCTACGTAAATTCGTAAGATTGTTATCCACGTTGGCACTAATGAGGTTCGCTTCACCCCAGAGATCACTAAACATAACATTAAGAGGTTTGTGAATTGCACAGTACGATCTATCAGACCCGTATTGATCTGATCTCCCCTCTTCTTACCAGGGTGATGAGATACATAGCAGCTTCGTCACTCATGCTGGATTCCTAATGTTGCCCACGAATAACATAGTCTCATGAAATTGTGAACTAACTTCTTTACTTCAAGATGATAGTAATAGAGGGAAAATTGTAACCATACATCCGTCAGCTATAGTATTGCATCAGACAGTGCACTATAGATTCCCTGAGGAACAATTCCAAAATTGTTGTTGGAATTGCACTGGCATGGTTCAAATAATTCTTATCTGACCGTCATCAATTCGTAGATGAATGAAATTCGTAGACGAATGTAGTGAATGAAGAAGTATTATATCGTTCACAAGTGCAGTATGTAGTACCGCAAGGCTCAGTACTGGGACCATTGCATTTCACACTTTAAATGCTACCCTTGGGATATATCATCAGGAAACATGGTGTTAGCTCTTACTGTTATGCTGATTATACTCAGCTCTATATTTCTTCGCGGTCTGACGAAAAACATACCATTTTGTAAAACTAACAGAACGTGTAGAAAAATGGATGACTATTAATTTCCTACTGCTAAATTCTGAAAAAACATAGTTGTTAATTATCAGAACAAAAACCTCCACATGTAATAATCCAGAACACTGTCTAACACATGATGGCTGCTCTGTCAATTCTTCATAATCAGTTAGGAACCTAGCTGTTATTTGATAGCAATCTTTACTTTGAAAGCCACGTTTCTAGCATTTATAAAACTGCATTTTCCATCTAAAAATATTCTACCATATATCTAATATATCTAACCGCAATGTCAATGCAGAAGCGTTAATTTCCCTGTGTTAGTTGATTATTTACGGCTTTATTGGGTGGTTGCTCTGCGCGCTTAATAAACAAACTCCAGCTGGTCCAAAATGCAGCAGCTTGAGTTCTTACTAGAACCAGGAAGTATGACCATATTATCCCAGTTCTGTCAACCTGCACTGGTTCCCTATTAAACATGGATACAATTTTAGAGGCATTCTTAATAATTAGCAACTGTATACCATCAATACTCTTGCAAATTACTTATAAACCCTGAATGGTTTAGCTCCATTCGTACGTGAGCGAGCTCTTTTCGCTAGATTCCTCACATCCATACGACTCACGCTGGCAATTGATAATACCCTAGAATTCAAATCAACTGCGGGCGGCAGATCCTTTTCCTATTTAGTGCCCAAACTCTGGAACAATCTACCTAGCGTTGTTCGGGAGGCAGACACACACTCTGTCAGTTTAAATCTAGACCCATCTCTTTAACCTGGCATACACATAACACATTACCACTTTTCTATATCGGTCTATAAATCTGTTAAAGGATTGTTAGGCTGAATTAATTAGG
>JADLZN010002848.1:0-25222 GCA_018155175.1 Sinocyclocheilus anophthalmus
TGCACATTGGTGGCTGACTAAATACTTTTTTTTTCCCACTGTAAGGGACAGGTGCAAACAGGTTGGTTTGTTTATAAAAGTTGAGTAATAGGGAGTGTCGTTTTTCTAGTGCAGATTTAACGTGCCCATGAAATCTACACAAAAACACACTCTATGGCATGTTTTCAACACAAACAGGTTAATAGGACCAACAAGGTATGAAGTGATAAGCTCTGTGGTTGGACAATTTATCTAGGTTGAATCTTGGCTGCCGGGCAGTCTAGGTGACTATGTGTTATAATTCATGTCAACACCTTGTAAAAATGAAACCCTATCCCCCATCCCAAATCACACACACATACACACCCACAAAGTCTTGCCTGGCAACAGCAAACGTACATGGCCATAAATCAAGACACATAGAAAAAAACTATAGATACTTGTGTCCAGATATACAAAGATAACACATAGAGAGTATAAGAGATAGAGCAAAACCAGGCAGTTATTATGGGTGTGACAGAGCAATCAAGAAAAAAAACAATAAAAGAGTAACCGTGTCAGCGCTTGAACTACTAACCTGCACTAGCCCAGGGCCATATGTTGACAGCTACGAATTATTAATGGCATATGCTGAAATCAGCACAACAGCTCACTCAACACATTCATCTTCACTGCTCCCTGTAAGGACACCTGCAGCTAAAAATCAGGCCATTGCAAACATCTGTTTTGGTCATATTTCCACTCTTCTCACACAGAAAATCTCTCATCCCATCAGACAAGTGACATGCCATCTACACATCAACAAGTCTGATTTAGTGCTGCACTAACCACAGATGGATGAGCTGCTCTTGAATCAGCCCCTTCAAAGTGGAGCAGACAGCGGTCATGCTGGATTTAGAAAGTTCTGGAGGCAGACGTAACCCTCTCAAGCGACTGTAGAGTGTGGGATTGCTGAAGGTGGGAAGAGAGGGAAAAAACAGGATTCTTTGAGTTCAGCCTACCCCATCACTAATTCCATATCAAAACCATCTCACAGCCGGATATCACAAGCCTGAAGAAGAGAATACTGGCATTGTATCCCCTTTCTGTAAAAAAACAACAATCAATATTAGTATGCAAAAAGAAAATAATCTTGGGTCACATTTTTTAATGTGATCCAAATTTTTAGAGCTAAGCATGGCAAACTGGTTTGAAATAAAGCTAAAATAAAATTTAAATATTAAAGGTCCCATATTTTACACCTTTCCGGAGTTTTATTTTAGGTTTTGATGTCATTAAGAATATATATATATATATATTTGCGGTATAAGTACCAAAAACCATCTCAATATATCTTTACCCTCCTTTCTCAGGTTTTGGCCTGTCTAATTAATATTCATGAGCCTCTCTTCTGATTGGCTTGTTGTTTTCTGAGTGACGCATGGCCTTGCCGACCACAGGTAACTAGGGTCAGCCAACGTCAGAGCGCTAGCTTGAGGCAGCAAAACAAAGGGGAAACTGGTGGCGGCCCATTCAAACCAGCACAGATTTTGCTACATGAGCTTAAAATATCATATTTTTGTGATTTTGGGTGCCAGAATCGACATAATACAGCCTCAAATTAGAAATTTGATGCATATCTGCTGCCACTGCCAGACAAAAAAACTGACGACAGCTGTGGTTAAACGTGATAAAACAAGCAGACTTGACAGAAACGATCATCAAAAATGCTCGCGTTTGCAGCGCACACGTCTTATCAGAAAAGGTTCAATAAAGTATTGTCTTTTGTTATGGGCGCATCTACAGATTTCGTGCCATATGTCTATGTTTCTTGCATCTCACGATTATGTTGTGTATGAAATAATGTCTGTGTGCATGTGACATCAGTGACTCATTTGCACACTGATCTGCAGTGAGCTTGCTAAAGTACAAACAGTTAAGTAACAGAATTAAACCTCAATCTCAAACACTGCAGACTTTCAGGAAATTATGTCTGGTGCTGGTACAATGACCTTGACTATTCCTCTTTACATGACCGATCACTATGGGCATTATTCTTCTCAGCTTTCATGCTTCCTTTGTGCAAACAGTTGGTGCAAAATGAGATAATTTAGATACTCATCATGAATATGGTAGACCTATTCAATACTATAAATTATCTTATTTAGAATGAGAAATATTTGATTATTTTATACTCTACCTACCACAGGGTGGGTTGGGGGGGTTGTTGCTTTAAGATAAAACACGTAAGAGGGGCAGGTAAGTCTAGCTATTTTTGCTTTTTCTATTATGTATTTCAATTAAAGAAATTACGGCAAACTGAATAAGACCAAAACGCAAGACTATGACAACCTGTCACATCAATTAGGCATTCACTGAAGACATAGCAATATACCAGCCACGAGATGGTAGTACATATAAGACACAATTGAACTGCAAATATTTACTCTTTTGTTAATGTCTAAAGTTCTTAATATTACAGTACTTTACAAAAGTTGTTTGTCATGTCAAGCAAGCAAACTGTTTTTATTGTACTAGTGGTTCCACTCACTAAAATTGGGGGGGGGGGGGGGGGGGGGGGGGGGGGGGGGGGATGATAGATTTACTTCAGCTTTCAAACATTTCAACCAATAATTTTGTCTGCTTCTCATATAAAACAAGACCGATTACCATTTGTACATTAGGCAAGTAGCCTTTTAATTTGACTCTTAACTGGTTTTTCAAAAAGTAAAAAACAAATAAAAATGACACTTCTCTTTCACACACCACACACACACACACACACACCCACACACACACACACACACACACACACACCACACACACACACACTTGGTTTTGATGAATTTTTGGGACTTCCATAGGCATATGGTTTTTTTACTGTTAACAAACTGTATGTCTATTGCCCTACACCAACCCACACCCTAAACCTCCCCTTCCGGAAACTTGTCATTTTTTACATTTCGCAAAAAACTCACTCTGTATATTTTAAGCGTTTAAAAAATAGTGACATGGGGCATTCCTCAAATCACCTAGTTTCGTTGTAATACCTTGTCATACCCTGTCTTATACAAATTTGTGTACTCCTATGTCAAAATAAAAACAGGCGCCACACACACACACACACACCACCCACACACACACACCACTTTTTCTGTGAATAGTGGGGACTTTCCATAGACTTCTATTACGTTTATACTGACCAAACAATATTTTCTACCCCCTAACCCAACCCTAAACCTACCCCTTAAAGAAAACCTGTTTGCATTGTTACACTTTCACATAAACATCATTTACTGTTTTTAATCATTTTTTTCCCTCGTGGGGACCGCAGGCCGGTACAAAATTTCAAGGTTTACTATCCTTGTGGTTACAATTTGTCCCCACACTGTAGCTAAAACAATTACACACACACACACACACACACACACACACACATATGC
Source organism: Sinocyclocheilus anophthalmus (assembly GCA_018155175.1). NCBI lineage: Eukaryota > Metazoa > Chordata > Actinopteri > Cypriniformes > Cyprinidae > Sinocyclocheilus > Sinocyclocheilus anophthalmus. Next base: position 3,402 of record JADLZN010002848.1, read on the forward strand.
ACATTTCTAATGTATTATTTTGATAATGATAATAAATTATTTTATGTTAATGTTAGTTGTTGGCAATAAATGTAGTCTTTCTTTTACAGCACAACACCCATAGTATGATGACAGCCAGGTCTATTCAGCTGGAACTATGGCTCACTGCACATTTGGAATCATTGGGTCACATGTTGGTGAGTCAGAAGTGCTGTGAATTTGACCATGACTGAATAACAACACTTGTAAGCAAATATGAAATAGTAATATTTGGCAAAAACAAAACAAAAAAGAACCAAAACTTGTAAAGTGTCACTGTAAGGTCATTTGTTGAGCAATGCATTTAGTGGCATCAAACTTCTATGAAGTAAGGATCCCGTTTAAAATGTCAGCTCTTTTCTCTAGTCCTCTACTGCTAGAAGAAGACCGTTGGGTTGCACAAAGACTCCTGATAGAATAGTTCCCAAAGCTGGTCGAGCCTCCCGGATTGCATTCAGCTTTGCTGACTTACTAGAACAAAAGCAGCACTGTACCTGGAGGAGGCTCCATGGAACAATCACAGTCTCCTGGATGAGACCCGATTGCATTGTGAACCGGGCAAGCAATCCCTCCCCAAGGTCCAAAGCCTGACCACAGAGTCACAACACCAGGGAGGTTGGTGAGCTCAACCCACAATTGTTCAGCGGTGGCAAGCAATGGCAGATGGTTGATGGAACTTTACTGTGTATCTGTAATTTTGTGAGAACATTACTGTATATTTAGAAGAATGAGACATGTAAAATTAAAGAGAACAAAAAATGAAAATTCATTCACTCTCCCTTACGTTGTTCCCAACCTGTATGACTTTTTCTTTTCCGTTACACAAAGGAAGATATTTTGAAGAACACTGAGGGACAAACAACACTTGACCTTAAAAAAAAAAATCTTCTGTTGTGTTTCACAGAGTCAAGTAAATTATGACAGAATTCAGAATTTTCATTTTTGAGTAAACCATCCTTTTAACTGCTTTACTAATTTCATGTGTCAAATCCTGCATGAGGTCAGTCTTTTTTTACCTCTTGCTCAAGTGTTAATCAAGTAGGCTGTGCTACTTACCAACAGTACTGTGAACATTTACAATTCCATACCAGAATAGTTTTAGAGATGATAACATTTATGAATTCCTAACCTGACACAACAGATTGGAAAATTATCTATGAATGAACCATTGATCAGTTTTTTGAAGAGCTGCACCATCGACTTGAGTTTGTGTTTAAATTGATAGTCCACCCCAAAATACAAATTCTGTCATTGTTTACCCACCCTCAACCTGTACAAACACATAAGAAGATATTTTGAAGAATGTTGATAACCAAACAGTTTTGGTTACCATTGACTTCCATTGCATTGAAGAAAAGAAACAAAGAGACATAACAATGAGACTTAAAATACCTCTATGTTTCACTGAAGAAAGTCAGTCAATACAGTTTTGGAACAACATAAGGGTGAATGAATAATGAAAGAGTTTGCATTTTTGGGTGAACTATCCCTTCAAAGTTGAATGGACAGATGTCTGAGAAGCTGGTCCTTGTCAAATCGGCTCTTCTGAGACCAGAGTCTGTCAGTAGATCTGAGAGAGAGGTGCTGGTCAAGCCTGAATCCTCTTTTGAATGTGTCGATGACGAGGACACTCAATGTTGTGTCAGCACACACACGTGTGAAAAAAGAACACGAGAGCTATGGCGTCCTGTGATTCAGCCTTACGGATCCACGGGGTATCACGCTCGGGGCTGGAAAGAGCACCACTCACCTTCTCAGCCCAAAAAAAAAAAAAAAAAAAAAAAAAAAAGGAAAAAAAAAAAAAAAAAAAAGAAAAAAAAAAAAAAAAAAAAAAAAAAGCCTGGTCTCCTTCACAACAGCCCCCGTTGGCCGACTTTTCATTCTTGCAGGGGCCAATGCCGTCAAAACGGTCTCATTGGGAGTATGATGGCATAAACTGATACACACATACAGAGAAGGGGACTTGTGGGTGACAAGCTTGGTTTGCGTTTTGTGAGAACAGCAAAAGCTTTCAGGCCAAGTGTGGTGCAGTGTTCATGTAGGGTATTTGGTAACCAAAACAAAATTCTTCTGATTAACAGAGTTTACATTTTTGAGCATTCCATAAAGCAAGTCAGTTGGCAATATGAACTAAACTAAACCTCACAAATGAATAATTTATGAAAACCTTAACCCTAAGTCTACTGTATCATATTTGATAAGTGAAATTTTAAGGCATCTAAATTGTCTATGTGTCAATGTGTTTTTCCTTCTCCATATTTTCCTATAACATAATATATGAGCCACAAACCCTGATGCATCAAATACGATATTCACATACACAACTTCAAACGACTAATCAAATGACTAAACTGAATTTTTGACTATTAGGCTTTACTGGGTGTACAGGGTTAAACGACTTCTGATAGACAATAAAGCAAAGATACATCAGTATAAGACTTTCATAATTAATCCAACTCAATCAATTTGTAACCATCACAGGTTTTTGTTTGTAATGTAAACAGATAACATTAATTTCAGGACTGAAATTTTAGTTTGTTCTCAAATATAAATTACAATTCCCCCACTCCTATTTTCAGCTCTACATCTGCTCATGGTATATCAAATGTTATATAGGGATATGACACACACTAGGAAGTAGGCTTTTTACAGTAGTACTGGAGGCAGAGGCAAGAGTGATGACAGGAAAACAATGTAGCATACGTATCAGCGATACAGGTTCCCTGATTTTTACTAAGACTATTTAAAATAATAAAAGACTTAGAGGAAGTAGAATTGTCTATCATAGGTCAAGGAGCACATGATCAATCTACAAAAACAAAGAACTACAAGCCCCACAGCTACAGTTTATAAGGACACCTTGAGATTTTTATATGTTCCTGCTTAAAAATCTTTACAGGATCACTGTAATTGTCTTGCCTGGATGGGAACTCATCGATGCTGGGTTTAGTGTGACTAATGAAGAAAAAAAACCCATACCAGGTCACATAATAATAAAAACGCGTTTATTTTTGCTGTTATCACAAACTGAAAAAAAAAAAATCTACTATTGTGAATTTTCATAGCATGGCAATATTGTTTTTGTGCATTTGTATCAGTGATTGATAGGTATCTTTTATGCATAGCAAAAACTTAAAATGCCAAGTGGTTAAGAGACAAAACATATTCAGGCTGTTCCTGTTAGTTGACGATATTTTTAATCCCTCAATTGTGACCCTGGACCACAAAACCCAGTCTTAAGTCCGCTTGGTTATATTTGTAGCAATAGCCAAAAAAACATTGTATGGTCAAAATTATCGATTTTTCTTGATGCCAAGAATTATTAGGATTACAAACTCAGTTCCATGAAGAGATTTGTAAATGCCCGACCATAAATGTATCAAAACCTAATTTTTGATTAGTACTATGCATTGCTAAGATCTTCATTTGGACCACTTAAAGGCGATTTTCTCACTATTTTTTTTTTTTTTTTTTGCCCCCTCAGATTCCAGATTTTCAAATAGTTGTGTCTCAGCAAAATATTGTCCTATCCTAATAAACCATTCGTCAATGGAAAGCTTATTTATTCAGTTTCCGATTGTTTTAAATCTCAATTTTGAAAAATTGACATTTATGATTGGTTTTGTGGTCCATGGTCACAATTATATAATGATTAGTCAAAGAATGAATACATTTAAAAAGCAATGCACTACTGTCTATATATTACATTAATATATTAATGTAAGATACATTAGTATGTGATGACCTAGCAAGTGTCATATACTCAAATTACAAATCATTAATACGCAAAATCAATTTCATATGAAACTATATATGTATAGTTATCATTTTACACTTAATTTTACTTTATTCAAACCACATATTAGTTTCTGCAGTGCAGAGTAACCATTATACACTTCTTATCAGAAAGGAGATTACACAGACTTATACCCTTATTATAAATTTACGTACATGTAACTCTTGTCATGGCAACTCATATGCTGATTGAGGAGGGTGACTGGTTAGCTTACGACATGTATTAAACAGCCCACAAGCCACCCTATGATACCATCTTGGAAACCAAGGCAACGCAAATCCTCTAGGCATCAACTAAATCATCAAATAGCTGTAAAAACACCTGACTCTCGTTTAGATCAGTTATCAGACTAAATGACCTGTGTATGTTTTGTGTGCTACCAATGAATAGCATAGAATTGCAAAATCGTGACAATAAATACTACCCTGATTACTGATTCTATGTTTACATTTGGAATGTAATAAATTATTTTTCATTTAACGTGCTGGAATATTAAAGAGATAGTTCACCCAAAAATGAAAATTCGTCATCATTTACTCACCCTCATGACCTTCCAAACCCGTAAGACCTTTGTTCATCTTCAGAACACAAATTATATTTTTAATACTGTGTCACTATAGCACAACATCTCCCAAGTTTGTGGTAACAAACAATACTCCGAATATCTTCTTTTGTGTTCCACAGAAGAAAAAAGTGGCACAGTTGAACACACCTATGAGTAACTGATACAGAATTTTTTTTTTCTGGGTGACCTCTCTTTAAATACTCCTGGCGCTCCTCTTGAATGACAGTAACATGGGTTTCTATGTAGTTTTCAGAATTTATAGACAATATTTATACTTTATCTGAAGCTAAGGAAACGAAGAGGAGTTATTTGTAGACAAAAAATACACATACAGTAGTACATTAACTTTCAATAAAACGCACAAAAAACAAATCAACACGAACTTACAGGAAGAACAACAGGAACAGGAACAGGAACTTAATCTTAATATTTTACTTGAATTCTACATATAAAGTCATATTTATCATTAGGTGAAATTATTCCACGTCATTATAAATCTCACGTTTGGAAGCAGTTTTGATGAGAAATTATGATATGCATCTCGGTAGAAGTCGAAGGCCTGAACAGGTGGCAGGGCAAAGCCCTTCACATCCAGAGAAAGATCACTGATAAAGCCCACAATGACAAGAGTCACGTTGCTCCGGTGTCAGTCTCTTTAACAGGAGACAAAACACTATGCTTCCTTAGAAATCCAATGGGATGGCTCTTCGGAAAAAAAAAAAATCACATGAGTAATTGGAAGCCTATAAGTCGACTATATAACGTCTGTTTTAAAAGCAGTGGAAAGACCCAATTCTACTTGGACCTGCTTGGCTGATATCCAACAGAGATAGCACTTATAAAAAATGTATAAAGAGTACACCTTAATCATTTGTTCATGGAAGCAGTCGACTGGGACAGCCATGCACTAATGCTTTGTGACTCAATAGTCTACCTTTTTTCCCCTCACAGCCAATTTGAGTCTGATTATTATGCTTATACAGATCAGGAGGCCCCAAGAGAAGATAGAGGTCTATGAGTGACTCTCAATAGAAGAGAGGGGCCCCTGGGCCTCACAGGTGAGGATGTCTGAACACACAATCAGTCTTATCTCTTCACATGCTGTCTGATGCCTTCTTGTACTATCAGTTCCGTCAATTGCTATCCTGTATCACCCGCTTGAGAATAATCAGAATATGATTCAGGACGACAGTGTCTCGTGGAGGAGCAGTCCATGCGGCCGCCTGGAGGGTGCCGTTTTAAAACTGAAATAACCGTGTCTTCTAACCTTACAATCTTTCCAGCGAGAGCATAATTTATATACAGACGCAATGTATATTTAATGACTCACTTCTTTACAAAAGCAGCATTGTTGTCTTTCTTTTAAGACAACTAATTAAAATACCGCATATATAATTTGCTGTCTTTTGCTTTCATAAGCACTGATGCATCATTTCTCATCTAGGAGAAAATCCTTCAATCCATCAATCATCCTATCTGTCTATATCTATCAACATTTCAGTGGTGTAATGTAACGAATGATGCATCTTTCGATAGGCCATTTTCCACTCAAGTCGAGTCTGGGGTGTGCGATAAAGCATCGTCTGCGATAATATGGTAAGTTTTGTTGTAATGATGTGCGATCGGACATGATCAAGTAGGCTATATCACCAAATCACACACAGAGGGCACGCACATAGGTTTATTAGTCTATTAAAACTCAAAATTCCAGGCATTCTAAATTGTAGACGGCAAAAATGCTTCTGTATGCTTTTTATATTTATATAATTGAATATAGTCTATATCACACAAAGAGTACCGTTTCTCTGCAGATTTCGGCATGAACACATTTAATAATCATTTTATACAAGTTCAGTAAAGCAATAAGTGACTTACAATTTAGACATAATATTGCTTGTTTTTGCTCAATTTTGCTAACGAAAATAATTCCAAACAAAGATCACAGCACTGTTATGCGTCTCTGAGCAATGAACGGTGTTTACTTATTGAATGAATCGGCTTTTTGAACGAATCGGTTAAATAAATGATTCAGTGATTCACTCATTAACACAGTCAAGTGCTTTGTTTCTGAATGAATCAGTTGGTTGAATGAATCGTTTGATTCTCAATGACTCACTGATTAACAGTCGCTTGCTGTCACCTACTGGCGGTTTTACTTTCACATTTCGACAATTGTTTCATGTTTTAAATTATTTAAAATATCAGTATTCAACGTTTTATGTTAAAAACAAAACATTAGGCCTATTTATGCATCCGAAACGGCAGGTTAAATGCACCCTTGTCCCCTCTGAGATACACTAAACTGTGTAAATACATCTAAATGCTATTTCATTTTGCATTTACTTGTACTTTTACTTTCAATACTTAAGTACGTTTAAGATTTAAAAAATACTTTTCGTACTTAAGTACAATAAATATCACATACTTGTCACATTCTGGTAAGATATATGTACTTTTACTTGAGTATGGCTTTCAGGTACTTTATACAACACTGGTTGAATTTCTGTCTCACCTCATAGAACTTTATATAACACTCATTCCAAGGATTCCAAAACTTTTCTTGTCATGTTTTTTTTTTTTACGTTTTGATCATTTTATTGTTAGCTTTTATCAACTCACAAACCCGCAGGTATGAATAGTTAGTTCCTGCTGTGTCTTTGTTAAATATGGAATGTTTCTTCTAAACTGATTCCCATGAGCTTCATATCGCTACTCCATAAAATTGAAATTGAAACCTAAGACAATAGTGCAACATTTTATAAATCAATTTTTGTGTGCAAACTGACCTGATACACCACATTTTCCAATATCTTTAAGAGACTAAGAGAAGTATGAGGTTGTGAAGAGCATGTGGTTCAGATGTGAAATATTTTGGAGGTATTTGACCTATGCCGTAATTTATCTTCAAAAGAAATAGTTCCATGAGGCTGCTCAGGCTGTCAGATTGTGAGGGGTCTCGCACACCAGCATTATGTTGGAGATTGCAGGCAGAACAATCACACCTAGCATGGCTGTCTCTATCCTCTACTACCCCCATTATGAGTGTTTATATTGAATCTAATACTGATTCTCCCAGGAGGAAAAGGACCAAAAATATTAGGCGTCAAGGCAAAAGTGCAGAGACAGATTTTTCAATGAAGGATAATTGTACAATGATACAGAAAATGTTACTCGATAACAGAATACAACCCCTCATCTTCCTGGAGGATCCATATAAATGATCTCAAATAATCATCCCATCAATATTTCTGTTCGACAACAAGGACAATGTCACAAGAGAAGCATTTAGAGCTAAACAATGCCAGAGGACGTGTCAAAAAAGTGTTACTGTGTCAAGACACAAAAGAGGCATTATTTGAATAAACATCTTTGTTTACCAATAACAATAATCAACAATAACACAACCATCATAATGAATACCAGTCCTGCTTGTTTAACACAGCGGGGGTTAATTCAATCAGTAAACTCAAACCATTGCGGGTGAAACTAAACTAATTTAGAGCTACTCATTTCAGACATCTAAACAGAGATGCCACAACTAATTAAGGCACTAATAGGACAAACCGCTTTCCCTGTGACATGATTATGTGCTACCTAATAATGATGTGGGGAATCTGCAAGACTGCCTGGTTCAAGGTCCCATGTGGGAAAGCAGGCATGTCATGGGTGTCCTAGTATTTAACCTGTCCACCAATAAGCCACTTTGCCTTGACTCCATCACACTGGCACTTTTATGAGTGCACATGAAAGAGATTAACGACTACGTCGGACGCGCATCTAGAATGCAAATGATTCACCTGCGCATTCCCCGCGCGATGTGTTGCCATGCTGCAAATTATGGGACGTTATTTACTTGCTTTGCAGATGCCCACACAAAGGGCAACTTAACATCGCAAACAGCTTTACATATGGACCATTTAGACCGAACCGTAAGGCACCTCCTTTTAACCTACACCCCTTCAGCAGCACATTGCCTCTGAATCATTGCACCGTTGCACTCCAGAAGCCCTGCTTGGGGAATTGAGCAGTTCAATTCCTTGATAGCGCACTGAAAAAGATTAAGCCCACATTTTATAAGACTACTTCCTGATTTGACTAAGAAGAAAGTGTTGTGAAAGGTTTGGAAAATGCTCTTGATATGAAGGGCTGAAGGGCCTCTATAGCAATACATAGTCTGACAATTCTAAAGGCTGCAATACACTACTATACAGTTTAACAGATTTTTGCCCCGATTTACAGTCTGGAGAAGTTGATGCTAGTTGCTAAAGGTCAGAGCCAGTCTGCAGATTTTGGACTGTTGGAGTTGACAGATTTCACAGAAAATGGCATGCTGTATGATGGTCAAAGACTGATATTTTAGCTTCATACCATGAATCCATCAAGCTGGAGGATATGAAGCTTGATATTTTAGAACAAATATTGTTTGTCATGTGTCTCCAAGCAATAAGACATATATTTCTGTGTGAGTCTGTTGTGTTCAGAATAACTTTTGGGAAGTGTATGATGCCTAGTGTTTAAAATCTATTCCATTTTTAAAGTCATGTTTGTATTCCTAGCATCAAGTAAAAACTGTAAAAAAAAACAAAAAAAGGGCTATTGGTGATAATGTATCTGTTTAGAGGGCAATATCTACTTCTGAACAGTCCAACTTCATACAAACACACGCACACACAAACCAATGTGCCACCTCATCCACACATTCATTTTTTTTTTGTTTATGACTATCATGGTTGCTCTCATACAACAATACAAAAACACACTTGGCCTCAGTGCTCTCCTGCTTGTAGAAATCTAGAGAACATTGACCTTTGTCATGTGCGATCAGCGAGTTTTCGGTCAGAGTTGCTGTCAAAACACTCTGCAAACATGCAAAAAACAAAAACAAGCTTGACTGAAAACCACTGAATAGGCACCTCAGCGATTATGCATATTACCCAGAGACACTGATTCCGGTCCTCTTCAGTTTATGTGATGGGTAGAGGGCAGTGGGTTCTCTGATAAGCATGGGAAAAACACAGAATCACTCACTCAAATATGTTCGCAACATCTGAATTTAAATAAACCAAGCCAAAAAAATAATAATAATTACATATATATATACACACACTGCAACCTATATGTTGCACATACATGGGCTATAAATGATTTCAGTGGCTTTAGTTTGACAGGGCTACATTGGTGCTTCTTCTAAAGCAATAATAATCAGGGCAAATGATTCCTCTGTTATTGTAATAGTATACTGGCAATAAAAAAAATAAAAATCTATAATTATTTTTAAAACTATTAAAAAGCAATTCAAGATGATTTTGCTAGACAACTGCATATGGGTAAAATATTCCTATTTGACCCATATGAACAAAATCTTAAAATTGTCTAAAGTCAGTAATATCAAAAACCTCATGCATCAACAAAATAAAACAAAAATGTACAAACAAAAGGCTAGTGGATGAGCCTAAACATCCAGTCTATTTTTTGTCTTCATCCATCCAATGAAAAATATTACTTCCGTCAGTCTGGTCAATGTGTTTTTATGCTTGAACAAAATATTAATTTTTAGCTTGCTTAGGCTAGAAATATAATTGAATTCTGATTTTTTTTGTTTTTCTTATTCCATGTCTTTGTTTGCTCATGCTGCAAAATGGAAGGCACTTGTTTGCCAAAGGGGCCGAGAGCCTTGTCCATTTTGACATTCACATTCTAGCAGTAATGATCCTAAAAGCTGCAATTAAGCTGACTGTCACATCCCGGGGAGCACGCGAGCAGCAGCACAAGGCCTTGTCCTCGAGAGCTGCATCCATTGCGCCTGCCCAGGAAAATTCCCTCAACACATAATTTTTCCAACCCCCCTCTCCTTTTCTCCTCGCTTTCCCTGTTCTTTTATTACAGCCTTCATCTAGATTTTTGTAGTGGCCATGCACATATATGTGGTGTTTTTTTTTTAGTTAATGTCATGTTTTTAAAAAAACAATATGCATTATTTATATGCGTAAAAAAGCTTTTAATTCAATTCAATTGAATTAAATGTAAAATGGACTACATTTTCATCTGTTTTGTGCCTTTGAATAGACTGATGTTCTAAAGCAACATCATGTTCTATCTGAATAAAAATTCCCAGCGGTGATCAGATCATTCCCTGTTGATTCCTAAAAGAGAAAAACAGAAATGCAGTCAAAAGCAAGCAGCTGGAGTGCCATGACTTATTATTTCTCTTTTTGCGTTTGATGCCTGGGCCCACTCCTCTGGAGATGAAACGAAAACTCTCTGTTATAAAATCATGAAAAGGATATGGACAACACCAGGTGGGCAAATCTATCAAAACCCCCGGCATACACACATGCGAGGGTACGCACATAAAGGGGGCAAAATCATTTTAATTAGCTGAGTGAATGTGATTTGCTGAATGCGGGGAACTAGGTTCTGCACACATTAAAATTGGTCTAATTTTCTGCAAAAAGTCCCATCTGAGTGGACCTGGCCACAGTCAATCAAGTTAAAAGCTACGGGTGCTTAATTTGATTTACCAATATAAAATGCAAATTAGGTGATTAAGTGGAGAGGGGAGGCAGAGTAGGAGCCTCTTTTAAACCATCAAGTTAAATGTGAACAGACATCGGACTGGCAGCAGCAAGAATGTTTTAGCATATTCGTTTGATTAGAGGTACAGAAATTTAATTAGTGTGGCTAATTGCTTGACAAATTGCAGAACACTCCTGAAAAGGCAGATTTTTTTTTAAACTGTGTAAAACCCCCTCCGTGTGGAAATTTTGTCCAAATGGCCCCTATGCCAATATGTGAAAAGCATAATTAAATAAATGGAAGAAGGCACAACAGTACCTTGCAATAGCAAATGAGATAATGCCTGTAATTAGGCGGGACACAAGTCTATGTCCATATGCTGTGTTTCTCTTCAGCTACTCTCCGTTCCTCTCATAGGACAAATCTAATAAGCCTCCTTAACTAGGTGAGGCTCTCCTGGGATACTGAAGAGCTGTCGGTCTGAGCCGTAGTACCGGAGCACTAATCAGAGTATGATGCACATAGTCAAGCCAAGCTCCTGTGCTACAACAAACATGTTTTGTTTTGTTTTGCACAAAGAGCTATATGTTTATGTGGTATATTACTTTTTTTATATTATCCACATAAACGCAAATCTCTTTTACATATAATTATTTACTTACAAAAACATACAGTAGCAAAACATTTTCTAATTTTCCTTAACAAAATAACAGAATGACGGTGGATATTCTTCATACCTTTTAGCTCTTTAGTATGTTGTAGTCTCAGCCTCAAAAATGGCCAGGCAAAAAAAAAAAAAAAAAAAAAAAAACCCATTCTTTTGGCTGGCTATAAAGCAATTTCCGGCAGCCAGGGTTCTCCAGTGCACCTGGAAACGAAGATCTGTTTACAAGAAACTGTGCTGATAAAGCAAGTGCTCTAGAGGAAAGTTTAAAGACTGTAGAATACTGGTCAAATGATTGCGGCATTAAGTAGTAAGGTCGAACTCTTGGCCAGTGGATCTGGGCCAGAATAAGCTGCAATTCATGATAAAAAAAGTAAAGTTATCCAGTATAACACACAATTGTTGTTTTTAACAGTGAAGGACAATTCAGAAAAGCTTCCTAACTTGCTTACATTTCATTATGCCCCAAATTCGTGAGTAAATTCCAGCCAATATTAATATTCTTTACATTATTGTTTTATTACATTTTAAAACTATCCACGCAGTAGCCTACAGATTCATAATCATGCACAAGCATGAAAATATAAATATAGGCCTATAATTGTGCGACTAATCCTATAAGGTCCGGTTTTATTACTCTTTCAATGCCTTGTTTCTCTTATTTAATAGAAGAAACGTATAATTACATTAACCCACCATCATCAGTTGTACACTATTGTAGCAGCTACATATTTTGTTTATGATAAAAACACCAAATAGCCTACTATAAGATGTATGTAAAAATCGATTACTGTTATCATAAATATCTTATAGCCTACCTTTTTTATTTATTTATTTTATTCTTCTTTTTTTTGTAGTCCTGGAACAGATGCCTTTGCGTCATGACGCATGTAGTTAATTGTATGTATACCCTGGAAAAGAGCCTGCAAACATGTTGTGTTTGCGCTGCATTAGGGATTAATCATTTTAATAAACTTGTATCAGGAACTGCAGAAAGATATCGCACTACGTGAGCAACAACAGCAACGAACATTTTCCGAATACATTTAACAACAGTCGCATCAAACTACGCAGAAGCAGCGTCACTACGTAACCGCGCAACCGGCCATTTTCTCGCGTCGAGTGAAGAGCTTCAAGGTGATGTCTGTTGATAAAAAGGTAAGAGTACGAAAAAGTGAAAAGTTATAATTATTTTTGGTTTCTACTAGTCGAGTTGTTACAAAAACAGCTTTACTGTATATATTCGATATTAACATTTACATATAGAAACTTTTTGGATGTTGTAAGCCTACTTTTCTGAACTGGATTCTTCCATAGTGTTAGCTATGATGAATGTGTTTAACAATGTGTTTATCACCTGCCTTAATACATTACACAAAAAAGTAACTTTGCTAGGATATGTTTTGTTTTGGTAGTTGTGGTGCAATGTATCATGTTTGTTTTCGTTATAATTATTGCATGAATATTTTAATTAGACATTAATAATAATAATTACCGACATTTATATAAATTTGTTTGCTTGATCAGGCATGACTTTGCTATAGTCAGCAAATTCGAAGTTTTTTAGTAACGGATTGCATTATGGGCTGGGCATTTGATTGGATACAAATCTGTGTGGTGCAGGATGATTCCATATATATATATATTATATTTAGTGCTGTCAATCGATTAATTGCATCCAAAAGATTTGTTACTAATATCTGTCTGGTACTGTGTATTATGTAGTAATAATCACAACCTAAACCACTGTATATATTTTGAAAATATTTACATGTTATACATAGATGCTTATATTTTTATAGTATCGATAACTATATAAACATCCTATTTGTTGGCATACATGCATTTGTGTGTATTTATATATACATAATAAAGATACACAGTATGCACACATATATGTAAACAAAAACTTTTAATTTGGATGTGATTAATCGCCTTGACAGCCTATTATATATTATATTAATTATATTATATTATAGGTTGTGAGATTCTGATAGTGTAATACTGTTGCTGTATAATGACTTTTTCAAACTGGTTTCACTCATTTCGGTGAAGCAAATGCTGTTGTGTTTGGGCAGGTTAGGATGCTTAAACAAACAGACCAATGTTTTGTTTTGTTTAGTTTTTTTAACAGTGTTATATTATAGCCTACTAATGTTTTTATAAAGTACAAGTGTGAGGATACACTTATCATTTACAGTCATTCACAGCCATAATCTAAGATGGCATATGGTTATATACATTTTGAATATAAATGATACAAACTCACTGTTTTACTTAAACATTTGTGCTTGACTCACTTTCTATAAAAAGTCACAAAATGATCTACAGTTATCTTACTGGCTTAAATAATGGTCTACAAGTAACATTTATAACATTAGCAATTAGATTAGATGAAATATGACATGGCAGTACTATATTTGAAGGTGTCCCACTTTTTGCATTAGGCTCGTTGTCACGCAGTGTTGGTTAAGTGTTATTCAGTCACTCACCTAGTCACCTTTGCTCATTATTGTTCGTGAATAGCTTAAAATGTTCTGTGACCTATTCATTTGCATTTTCAAGTAGTTTACTTAAACTATATAAACTGTACTCAGCAGACAAGAGTTCAGTTTTTTCCTGGGTATCACATGCATTGTCAGATCAATTCAGATGAGCTTGTTCCTGACTTTTCTTTGCGATAAATATGAAGTGATGGCAATAAAATGGTGTGCCTCTTGTCATTATTAGTAGAAATGATTTGAGATGGAATTTTACAAGCGAAGGTTTTTGACATGAAAGTACATGTGAGTAGACTCAGTTTTCATCGAAGACAGCCCTCCATCTTCTTTGAGATAATTATGGTGTTCAGAAGACAGTAGTAGAGATGATATCACCTAAATAGGTAGATATTGGATGTTCCCTGTCAAAGATAATGAAATGTTGAAGAGTTTCTCATCACTCAAAGCTAAAAAGACAGAGAACCGGCACTAAATAACAAGTTTGTAATAGAAAACCCAACAACTTAGGCTTTGTTTGAACAAGATAATGAGCACTGTCATTTTAAAGATACATACTCCATTCTGTGATTGACGACAACTGGTAAATCCTGATCAGAATCCTCATTTACATATGTTATATGTCATAAATGTCAACATCTAAATTACACCTTGTGCTTACGTCAGTCACTGTCAACATGACATTCAACGAATCTTATTTTGGCATGATTATTTTGAAGCAAAAACATCTCAATGCCTCATGTGTAACCAGGGAAATGGCTGTAACATTTGAGGCAGATTTTCATTTAGGCTAAATGTCAAAAAGTAAACTGGCTACCAAGACACAGGGCTACAACAGACATTCTCAGTGCTCTGTCAAAATGGACAAAAATTGCAGCTGTGTTAATAGAGATAAAGACTGGCCTGCTGAGACATAAATGCCGTCCTTCGCTGGTCTGACATTAAGGAGCACAGTGACTCAAATTGAGGTAAAATTGGATACCATGGCTCTCTCTCTCTTGTCATAAAATGTGTAGACTGTATTTAAAGATGCAATCAGTAATTGCCAATACACAACTACCATTTTCATTAAAATGTCTAAAGCTAGAAACAAAGTAATGGATTTGACAGCATACTTACGGATAAGAAGATTTAGAGTCTGTATGATTATTATGATTGCAACTTACAAAAAAAAAAAAAACTTTATTTGGGTTGGATTTGCAAGTAAGTTTCATCATTTTGTTGTGTTTTTGTCAGAGCATTGACTTTTTGCATCTTAAACTAGCGTAGACCGAAGTCCCTTAAAAGGAAAGTTCACCCAAAAATTAAAATTACCACATGATTTACTCACCCTCCAGGCATCCTAGTTGTATATTACTTTTTTCTAATGATTCTTCTTTCAGACGAATACAATCAGAGTTATATTTAAAAATGTTCTGGCTCTTCCAAGCTTCATAATGGCAGTGAATGGCGGTTGAGATTTTGAAGATCCCCACAGTGCTCCATAGTACTCCACAATGGGGGTTAATAAAGGCCTTCTGAAGAGGCCTTCTCACTTCTCTGATGAGAAGGACAAACGCGGAAGCACGGAAAAGAGAGAGCAAAACAAAACACCGGTCATGAATTAGACGTCCAAAATGAGGATTTGCAAAGAAAAAGGATATAAGCCAAGAGGAGATATGTTTTCCTTTGCTGTAAACAAAACTTGGTTCTCACGCTACTAGCTAGTCCACAGAGATTTTTTTTATGCTTACGCCCCTCCCACGGCAATCCCCACAGTTTAGTGGAAGCTATAGAGCATGGTTTGGGACGTTTTAAAGATGTATGGTTTTCCTACACAACGACATCGGTTTGCTTCAGTGGCTTCTTTATTAACCCCCGTGAGCCATGCAGTGTACTTTTATGATGCTTGAGGGCGAGTAAAATCATGGGGTGCTTTTTTTTTTGGGTGAACTATCCCTTTAACTTTGTAAAAGTTTTAAAGGTCATGCACTCAGAAGTAGACAGCCGGTGGTCTACTTACTGTAGAGAGGGGACTCTTGTACATATGTTAGGGTCTTGTCTTGAGCTGCTCTACTGAAGGAGCTGTGTTTAGAATATTGATAGGTACTACACTGGGAGATTGCAGGACTCTTGTCAACAACTGACTGACATGAGCTGTTAACATGCTATTTTCAGCCTCTGCCTTTTCACTGTGGCATTCTCGTTAGAAGACCACAGAAAATCTTGTGTTTGTTCTCTTCTGTCTCTTCTTGAGGTAATCCTTTCTTTACCTTTCTTTCTGTATTCCTGTATTGATGCAGCGAGCTCAACTTTCAGGAAAACCACACAGGCCCTTTCTATTGAATCCAATGCATCTTGACTGTCTATATGACCGGTTGAGGACTTTATATCAGTTTAACACTAATAAATACTCTGCATCATAATAGTTCAAACGTTACCGTAAACAATATTTTTACCATTCAAAAAGTCCACCAAGACCTTTATTCACATATTATTCTCATTAACCTTATGGCAGATTTTAGTACAAGCGGCATTTTCTTTCTTTCTCTCTACAGTTTTATGCAGGAAGGGAGGGACACATTTGAATAGATGACAGAGCACAAAAGCCATGTCTTTCAGCGCTGTCAGGGTGTTGATAAAAATCAGAAGAAAAGAGTCTTTAGGTTTGATGCCTAAGTGTGGACCCAAGGGTGCACATGACCTGTAAGTCTATAAGAAAGAACGATACTTTCCCATTTCCATTGTCCCTGGTCATATAAGATGAAACCCCTCTTTTGAATGTGAATGACATTATCATTGAATCAGATGAGTAGCATTAACGTGTGTAAAACATCACTTATGTATGTATAGTGTAAATATGTAATTCGTAAAAATTATTATTATGCTAAAAACTAGGTCTATTTAAGATGTAATGTACAAAGCTACATTTCTTGAAAGTTTATATATGTATATGTATATATAAACCACACACTGTACTTAATTCATGTAACAAGTGGAAAAAAATGAAAATGGCTCCATGCTATTTAAGGGTGAAGCACTGCACTAAATGACAGTTCGTAAAAACTCGACATAGGGTTTAGAAGGCGATTAAAAAAAATCCTATAGGTGCACCAGTTGTTTTCCAGAGAAAATTGTTATGACATCATTTTTATAAAGTGCACCTGCAGTGATAAAAATCATGCACATACTCAATGTGTTCCCCATGTTTATTGCATCTCTCCTTGAACAAAATGCTTTGTTCCAAGCGCATTTACAGGTGGCCACTCCGCTTACCTCTGCTTGCCACGAAATTAAGCTACTTGTATTTTTAACATATACTGTAGGCATTCACTTAGGCAGCCTCAACACCATGCCCTTGGGTCTGAAATAATTCTTGTTATTATAGCTGTCAATTACACTGTGTATTGCCTGAAATTTGACTGCCTACTTTTTAATGGAAATAGATAGGAGATTTTATTGAAGCAACAATTTATTGTATGAATAGAGAGTGAGTTCAGCTAAGCGCAAAAAGTTAATCGAATATATTCTGACGATACTTGAAACCTGTCGTTGAAAATGGTATATTAAATATTACCAGACTCCAGCCTGTTACAAATAGTTTTCGGGGGGGGGGGGGGGGGGGGTGGGCGTGTGCAACTGGTAGTATTGTAGAGGAATATTAGAACTTTTGGTCGTAGTAATGGTTGACATGCTGGATTGTTTCTAGGAGGGGGAATCACAAGAAATTTGTTTTGTTTATTAATTTGTTTGTTTGTAAGTTGTAGGATGAATTTTTTTTTTTTACATCTTACAAGTTTACATATTCCTTTATGCATTTTTTTTTAAACTTTAAAAATCACACTATTAGATTAATGTCCATATTTCATTACATATATGTGAATACATATAGGACACATTTAATCAGATTCAAACAGAAATTGCAATATGCTCTTGAGCTATTTTGATCAACTTTTCCACACACACACACTGCACTTGAATTAGACTGCCGTTATATCCACTTAAGCCACACATTTCTTTTCAAACTTCATCCTCCTAAGACATGTCAGCAAACTTGATCTCAGCAATGCCGAACATACCAAAAAGAAAAAAAATTATCGACCACTCCCCTGACTTGTTTTTTTTCTATTTACAGAGCATAGTTCTAAAAGCAAAAAAACTGTCTTGTTGACTTTTTGACAAAATTTACTGATAGTCAATTTGTGTCAATAAAACGTACAATAAAAATGTTCTGAGAACTGGGATCTTCAGCAAACTTCAATCAGTTTAATTTGGGGTAAACTGAAAGAGTTCTGCGTTTGCTTCTTTTACTTAAGTTTTGTATAATTTTCTACCTGTGGCAAAGTGAAAAAAGGCTGTGTGTTTTATGCAGTATGCCTCCAGAAGATGTCACACACTGATTTCACTGATGCTGTAAAGCCAGAGAAAGTGTGTCAAGACCACAAGGAAGCAAGTATAGCCACAGTGCTCAATGATATCCAGTCGTTCTTCAACTCAAAGTGACAGATAAAAGAAAGAGATACTCGTGGCCGTGATGAGACACATAAGCCGGGGGCATGGGATCGACTTCTAGGCAGATGAAACCCTGTCACACATCTGCATACAATGGCAGGGGAGAGAATGCTATCTCATCTCATCGACAGCATCGTGTTTAATCAACAAACAATTAAAATTGAATGGGATTTATACCCCTGAAGCACCAAGTGTAGCCGCTACCGTAAAGCACATGTACTTTGCAAAAGCTGCAGGTCAATTACTTTATGACAGGGTTAGGTGTACTGTATATGTATATTTTATAAGGAACATTTTCTTGCAATATTCTTGATGTGCCTAGGGAATCAGTCTATATGAAGAAAGGTGATCTTTCTTAGGTTAATAGTGACCCAGCATGACAGCAGTTGTTCGCCCCTTTAGATTAGATGGGGTCTGGGCATCACTGAGGCCGGAGAGAGACTGAGCACTTTAAACCAGATCCAGTGTGATGTGATCTGCCTTTAGTCAAACCTTATGGAAACGCACAGCATTGGCTCATTGCTTCTTTAATTTGAGTGATGTAACATGATACAGAAGTAATATATATAATAGTCTTTATAAAAGGTGATGATTTTCTCCTGTGAGCATTTTCTTAGAGTTTTATGTTTTCTGATCCGTTATTGCCTGATTGTAGTGAAAAGTATATACTGTAAAACTTTTTAGTTTTATATTTTGTGCAGTGTTTGTAAAGGTAAGCTCATGTTGTTTCATACACACGAAGATAGTAAAGGATAGTAGCATGTGTCAAATAGTTATCAATTAACATTTTGCATTATTTTACAGTTGTTGATGTTGATTAAAATGTATTGAGATTAGATTGTTATTCCACCATTTTAGATGATAAAGTCAATAAAAATGGAAAGAAATATGGGGGGAAAGTATGTAAAATCTTATAATTGAGTACATTTACACTGATCTAATATATTCACTATACATTTAATAACAGTTATGCTAACTTTCTGAATTTGACTTTTCTTGTAAAAGAAAACCTTCTTTATGCAGTTCACGTTTTGCTCTTTCAAACCAGCTCTTTCCAAAGACGTGACTTCATTCTGCTCTGAAACGGACTGTTTTTTGTCACGTCCACGAGTCAATGTCAGCCTTGTGAACACTGAATGAAGTTCCCCTGCTTGAGGTTATGTCTTTTCAGAGTTTGTCAGGAGACCTCTGAGACAAAGTTGTGTTGTCAAATATCAATATCAGTCCCAAAACTTTCTAGTAAGTCGTCCGGTTCTTCTGGACATGATTGTATTACCCTGTAGGCGTTCTTAGCTTGAGCTTGGCCAGTCAGAGCAAAACCTGAGCCTGCTTCATCATGATCACAGCAGATTCTCTCCCTTATTATAATGTCACATGGAAATCACACAGTGAAACTCAATGAACGGTCTGTATTGTCCCACATTTTGGTGAGGGGCAGGTAATAGCCTGCACAGAGGCTGAGAGAAAAAGTGACTCAGCTCAGAGAGGGTGCATAAGGCTGTAAGCCTGTGGAATCTCGAGCTGCTCTTTGAGATCAATTTGCACTTCGCTACTATCACAGCACGCTGGAAATGGTGCGTTTCCCTCCGGCCAGGACGTCCCTGTGCAAAAATAAGCCAAAGAGAAAGGCATGGCTATTAAAGACAATGAAAGATATTAAAGCAATATTTCAGACACTTTACATATTGAAATATATATTATATACTGTGTACAATATGTATTATCTACTCTGCTGTTCAAGAGTTAGGGCTCAATACTTTTTTTTTTATTATTAAATTACTACTTTTTTTCAGCAAGGATGCATTAAATTTATCAAAAGTGACAGTAAAAACTTTTATAATGTTACGAAATATTTCTATTTAAAAATGTTGTTCTTTTGAACTTTCTATTTTATCAAAGAATCCTGAAAAAAAGTATTAAGCAGCACAACTGTTTTTTTATCATTGGTAATAATAACTGTTTCTTGAGCTGCACATGAGCATATTACAGTAATATTACAGTTTTCTGAATGATCATGTGACACTGAAGACTGGAGTGATGGTGCTGAAAATTCAGCTTTGCCATCACAGAAATACATTTTAAAATATATTCAAATAGGAAACAGCTATTTTTAATTGTAATAATATTTTGCAATATTATGTTTTTACTGTATTTTTCATCGAATAAATTCTGCCTTGGTGAGCATGAGAGACGTCTTTCAAAAACATCTATCAAAACATCCTCCCGACCACAAACTTTTAAATGACAGTGTAACATTTTGCTCATTCAACTGGCTGGCTTTATGTCTGTCAATTAATGTAAAATGTTAAGCAAATTAATTGCACAATATGCTGATTAATTACCTGCTTCCAATATTTGATGAGAAAGAAAAAACAATAGATAATTCAATAAATTTGCACAAGTAAAGCACTAAATGACATTACAAAAATTGGCTTTAAAGTCAGTATATTGTCTGTTCATATCACTACATAGCATAGCATAAGTTCACAGCAACTCATTTGTTTAATTGTTTGTTTATGTACACAGGCAGACTGTTATGCCGTGTCTCGCTCCATTAGCGCTGTGAGCAAAAGAAAAAGAAACAACTAATACAAAAACTAATTGGTATTTAAAAAGAAATTGTACATCTCTAGAGGGAATCAAAGATCACAAACATTTGAATAACAGTGTGCAAACAGAACTGAGTTTTGACATTTTGGAGAAATGCTGGGGAGGGTATCCCAGAATTTTAGGGCAGTGATGCTGAAGTTACTATACTGCCCATGGAGGACAATGGAAGCATTCTGGGCTGCAGAGTTCAGGACAAATGAACTATTCAAACAGTTTAATGAGTAAGAGGTTAGAAGAGAGTTACAGTAATCTAGGTGCAAGGTCAAAAAAGTATGCTTAACAATTTCGGTAACTTTGAAGCATAAGTGAAGGACAAATAAAGGTTTGGTGGTGCAGGTGAGAAAACCTGATGAGGTGCTTAATATGGAATTTAAATCAAAATGACAAGTCAAAAATCACACCCAGGTTACATACATGTGAAGTCTTCACCTGAACATCACAGAGATGTAGTATTTCGGTTGTGTCATTGTTTAATTTGAAAGAAATGGAAGCCATCCACACGTTTGGATTAAAGCTGATGTGGTATCACACATTGCCTCTGTGACTGTAGTATGTGATATTGATCAAGCTAACAGGAGTATGTCTTCATAGAAAGTGATGACATGCTTGTGGTTTTATAATGCACCCAAACCCAGATTTCACACACACATATATGAATCACAC
>JADLZN010002849.1:0-11733 GCA_018155175.1 Sinocyclocheilus anophthalmus
TGAGAGACAAAATGAGAATCACAGTAAATCACATTGTAGGATTTTTAAAGATTTTATTTGCCAATTATGGTGGAAAATAAGTATTTGGTCAATAACAAAATTTTCATCTCAATACTTTGTTATATACCCTTTTTTGGCAATGACAGAGGTCAAATGTTTTTTCTGTAAGTCTTCACAAGGTTTTCACATATTGTTGCTGGTATTTTGGCCCATTCCTTCAGGCAGATCTCCTCTAGAGCAGTAATGTTTTGGGGCTGTCGCTGGGGAACACGGATTTTCAACTCCCTCCAAAGTTTTTCTATGGGGTTGAGATCTGGAGACTGGTTAGGCACTCCAGGACCTTGAAATGCTTCTTACGAAGCCACTCCTTCGTTGCCCGTGCGGTGTGTTTGGGATCATTGTCATGACCCAGCCACGTTTCATCTTCAATGCCCTTGCTGATGGAAGGGTTTTCACTCAAAATCTCACGATACAATGGCCCCATTCATTCTTTCGTTTACACGAATCAGTCGTCCTGGTCCCTTTGCAGAAAAACAGCCCCAAAGCATGATGTTTCCAACCCCATGCTTCACAGTAGTTATGGTGTTCTTTGGATGCAACTCAGCTTTCTTTCTCCTCCAAACACGACAAGTTTGAGTTTTTACCAAAAAGTTCTATTTTTTTTTCATCTGACCATATGACATTCTCCCATTCCTCTTCTGGATCATCCAAATGCTCTTTAGCAAACTTCAGATGGGCCTGGACATTTACTGGCTTAAGCAGGGGGACACGTCTTGCACTGCAGGATTTGAGTCCCTGGCGTTGCAGTGTGTTACTGATGGTAGCCTTTTTTACTTTGGTCCCAGCTCTCTGCAGGTCTTTCACTAGGTCCCCCTGTGTGGTTCTGTGATTTTTGCTCACAGTTCTTGTGATTATTTTGACCCCACGGGGTGAGATCTTTCGTGGAGCCCCAGATCGAGGGAGATTTTCAGTGGTCTTGTATGTCTTCCATTTTTCTAATAATTGCTCCCACAGTTGATTTCTTCCCACCAAGCTGCTTACCTATTGCAGATTCCGTCTTCCCAGCCTGGTGCAGGTCTACAATTTTGTTTCTGGTGTCCTTTGACAGCTCTTTGGTTTTGGCCATGGTGGAGTTTGGAGTGTGATTGTTTGAGGTTGTGGACAGGTGTCTTTAATACTGATAACGAGTTCAAACAGATGCCATTAATACAGGTAACCAGTGGAGGAAAGAGGACCCTCTTAAAGAAGAAGTTACAGGTCTGTGAGAGCCAGACATCTTGCTTGTTTGTAAGTGACCAAAAACTTATTTTACCGAGGAATTTACCAATTAATTCTTTATAAATCCTACAATGTGATTTTCTGGATTTTTTTTGTCTCTCATAGTTGAGGTATACCCTATGATGAAAATTACAGGCCTTTGTTGAGTCACAGCTACCTATCTGTTTAGTGGGAATAATTTTGCTCAATCAAGCTTCGTGGTCTGGACTGCTAAATTCTCTATTTTTTTGCCCCACTGTAATATATAAGACTATATTATATACATAATGTCGATTTCGTTATTATAGGGCATATTCATGTTAATGTTAATTTAATGTTTATGCTAAAAAAGTGCATATATAGCTGCTAATTGTATTTGTTGTTGATTTTCAAATATAAAACTTATTTTAATGTTTTCAGTGTGTGTATCAGTTCATTTTGAACATTTTAATATCATTTTAACAAAACCGTGATAATATTGATAATTGTGATAACTTTGGTCACTATAATCGTGATCTGACTTTTCACAAGGAAGTAAACACCGTTTACCATCCACTAGCACAAAGGCTATTTCTAAAAAAAAAAAAAAGGGGTAAATTCCAACTTTGCTATGACAATCTGCCGCTTCTAAATCAGCGACTGTAAGTATGTTTTGTTAATAGTTGTTATTAGTACTGTTCGTAGGTGTTTGCACAAGCGCAGAGTAAGCACGCGCCGTGTGTGTGTGTGGGTGTGTGAGGGGAACAGGGTCACATCACAGAAGAATGAACTGCCTGTCAGAAATCTGCTCTAACGTGCTGTGGCATGAAAGCATTTGAAACACTGGTGCTGGCCCACCGGAACCAGGACATTCCTCTAGGACCCTTGCTGATCCTCTTCATCTTGCCTACAATGCAAACAGGCCGTGCGATGCGGTGTTCCCATGGGACTTCATTCTGTTTCGGGGGGGGTGCAACATCTAGTGACAGACCAGGCGGGGGGACTGTCATGTTAGTGATCCTGTTTGTGGACTGTGCATCTCGCTTCAACACTATCATACCAAACCCTCATCCTCTGTCCCAAATTTACAGCTCAGGCTCTTCATGCCCAACGTCCGTCGTTCCAGTGGATCAACAGCTTCCTGTCAGACAGGCAGCAGCTAGTGAGGTTGGGAAAATTCTCATCCAGCACCCGTTTGTATCAGCACTGGCGCCCCCCAGGGATGCGTTTCTCTCCTCACTGCTCTTCTCCCTCTACACAAATTACTGCACATCTAAAGACCCCTCTGTCCAGCTCCTGAAGTTTGCAGACGACACCACACTCATCGGCCTCTTTCAGGACGGTGACGAGTCTGCTTACCGACAGGAGGTTAAAGAGCTGGCTGTCTGATTCAGTCTTAACAACCTGGAGCTGAACAACCTCAAAACAGTGGAGATGATCGTGGACATCAGGAGGAACCCCCCTGCACTCCCCCCCCACCAACATCATGGACAGCACTGTGACTGCAGTGGAGTCATTCAGATTCTTGGGAACCACCATCTTTCAGGACCTGAAGTGGGACATTCACAAAGACTCCATTGTTAAAAAGGCCCAGCAGAGGTTGTACTTCCTTTCGACAGCTGAGGAAGTTCAACCTGCCACAGAAGCTGCTGAAACAGTTCTGTTCCGCCATTATTGAATCTGTCCTCTGAACTTCTATAACTGTCTGGTTTAGCTCAGCTACCAAATCTGACCTCAGGAGACTACAGAGGGTAGTCCGGACTGCGAATCATTGGTACAACCCTCCCTTCTCTCCATGAACTGTACTCATCCAGAGTGAGCAATAGGGCTGGCAGAATCACTCTGGATCCCTCACTTCCAGCACACTCCCTCTTTGAACTGTTTCCATCTGGTCGACGCTACAGAGCTCTTAGCACCAGAACGGCCAGACACAGGAAAAGTTTCTTCCCTCAGGCAATCCATCTCATGAAAAAATAACTGTGGAACACACACTATTTAATCACTCATACACTTATTTATCTAACACACACACAGGTGCATCTCAATAAAATAGAATGTCACGGAAAAGTTCATTTATTTCAGTAATTTTCCCTCAAGTGTGAAACTTGTGTATTAAATAAATTCAATGCACTCAGACTGTAGTAGTTTAAGTCTTTGGTTCTTTTATTGTGATGATTTTGGCTCACATTTAACAAAAACCCACCAATTCACTATCTCAACAAATTAGAATATGGTGACATGC
Source organism: Sinocyclocheilus anophthalmus (assembly GCA_018155175.1). Taxonomy (NCBI): domain Eukaryota; kingdom Metazoa; phylum Chordata; class Actinopteri; order Cypriniformes; family Cyprinidae; genus Sinocyclocheilus; species Sinocyclocheilus anophthalmus. The sequence continues at coordinate 3,479 of JADLZN010002849.1, forward strand.
CAATCAGCTAATCAACTCAAAACACCTGCAAAGGTTTCCTGAGCCTTCAAAATGGTATCTCAGTTTGGTTCACTAGGCTACACAATCATGGGGAAGACTGCTGATCTGACAGTTGTAAAGAAGATAATCATTGACACCCTTCACAAGAAGGTTAAGCCACAAACATTCATTGCCAAATAAACTGGCTGTTCACAGAGTGCTGTAACCAAACATGTTAACAGAAAGTTGAGTGGAAGGAAAAAGTGTGGAAGAAAAAGATGCACAACAAACCGAGAGAACCGCAGCCTTATGAGGATTGTCAAACAAAATCGATTCAAGAATTTGAGTGAAATTCACAAGGAATGGACTGAGGCTGGGATCAAGGCATCAAGAGCAACCACACACAAACGTGTCAAGGAATTTGTCTACAGTTGCCATATTCCTCTTGTTAAGCCAATCCTGAACAACAGACAACGTCAGAGGCATCTTACCAGGGCTAAGGAGAAGAAGAACTGGACTGTTGCCCAGTGGTCCAAAGTCTTTTTTTCAGATGAGAGCAAGTTTTGTATATCATTTGGAAACCAAGGTCCTAGAGTCTGGAGGAAGGGTGGAGAAGCTCATAGCCCAAGTTGCTTGAAGTCCAGTGTTAAGTTTCAACAGTCTGTGATGATTTGGGGTGCAATGTCATCTGCTGGTGTTGGTCCATTGTGTTTTTTGAAAACCAACGTCACTGCACCCGTTTACCAAGAAATTTTGGAGGACATCTACCTCAAACGCAGCAAAAACAGAGCTGTTAAAATCATCAAGGACTCAAACCACCCTGGTAACTGTCTTTTCATTTTGCTGCCATCTGGTAAGCGCTTCCGCAGCCTGATGGCAAGAACCGAGAGACTTAGGAGGAGCTTCTTCCCCCAGGCCATCAGGCTCCTAAACTCAAACTCAGTCTCTTAACACCAACATGACTTCACTTAATATTAAAGCTTCAATTTGGTTGTTAATGGATTAAAATATATATTGAAACATTACAAAATCCAAACAAAAAAATAATAATAATGAATTATAACTGAATTATAACCTAAGCATATGCATATTCATACAATTTCTAAAGATAACTTAATTTTAAAAACTATAATAATGAATATAACTGCCATTGGTCTCCACCACAGCTCACTCAATCTACTGTGTTTTTAATTGTCAAAATATGAGATGCACCGTTATGGTTACACGCCATACAGCCATTAAATGTGTCCTAGGATTCATGCACACCTTTTAAAAAACAACCTGTTTGAAAAATTTCAGCTGTGTTTTCATCCATTGCATAGTACAGACACTGCTACGGTAATACCTGAAGAGTGTTTTGCAAAACCGATGACTATGTCCGTTTTTGTAATTTTTCATAAATCCATTTTTTTGGGGGGGGGGGGGTGGGGAGGGGCTTGGTGAGCTTTGTCATAGGAATTATCAAAGTAATAAAATCAGTACTGCAGTTGGGTTGTTATGATTAAGTCATAATTGTATAGCTGGTTGCTGAGCTGCCCTCGTGAACTAAGGATTTTTCTGGTCGACTAGTAGTCGTTCATTTTAATCATTAGTCGACTAATCGCACATTTATTAATAAACCATTTAAATCATAATGAGCCTTTAATTGCCTATATACCTACTAATAAGTGCTCAAGCACTAGGCACTAAAGCTTGCCACAGACGCGCACACTGGCAGAAGCTAATGATTTATATTTGTCAGGGAAAAACGTAGTCTACTGCATTAAATTTGAATGGATTTGATAAACTAGCGCTTTCTTTGTTTTCGGTTTATGAGATGAAGTCAGCGAAAATGACTCGTCAGCTCCGCAGTAGTGATGTGCCTGCATGTTTCATACAGATTACATTATCTGAAAATATTTGTTTTCCATTTGAATCGGTTGATTTGAAAGTAGACATTTCACTCTCTATAGTTATTTTTTTAATGTTAAAAATCTTTCCCCTACAGTCTGTAAGGGAAAGATATAGGCTACAGAGTTTCACGCTCAAGTTCACATAGAATAGACCGAGACGGCAGAGAAAGCGCATCCTGATTGCTTTCATTATTTTACAAAAGCACAAACATTTTGTTGTTATTGTGAGTGCACACAAATAAACATAGAGTCTTTACAGATTTGAAAGATGTATTACTCTTATATGTATGACCTAAAATGAGGGAGTATGAGGCACACCGGCGCCGTCATCTGTCCTGCAGTGGTCCTGTTCAGCTCCACGTCCGCTGAGACACTTCTCAATAGCGCACTTTCTCTAGGTAACCCTATCTTGAGCCTCCATGTAAAGTTGCTCATTCCCTGTCTCTTGACCCCCATTACGCCCATATTTCCGATGATAAGTCACAATCTTGAGCGTCGATATGTCGATGAATGATAGGCGAGCATTTATATGTCCTGCCCAATGTACTGTATTAAAATAGACTAGCCGTTAACGATCTTTCCATCACAGGCTATGACTTCGCCAGTAGATTTTTTGCTTGTTAGGGTTAACACCTGTTTTAGATCATTAGTCACCCTTTATATTCCCCTCTTGTTTTCTGTCTTGCGCCAGATTGAATCTCTGCTCTGCTGAGTTAACCTGGCTTTCGGCTCTGTTGAGCGAGAGCCTGCTCCTGCTGTTGTCAAGTCTGGTATTGAAGTTTCCTTTTGACGAGAGGGTCGGGGTTGAGAGCCGTGGGAACGGAGCGAAGCCAGTGGAGTAATTGTTAATGTGCGACACTTGCGCCACTCACCGGTCTCGAGTCCCACGGAGGAGCTCCGGAAGGATAAAAAGGAGGCGTGACGACAGTGAACGACGAAAGAGGACCAGGCCTGGACTTTATTTTGAGTTTTGGTTCTGTTTGTGCGCGGCAGTCGTGCTATTTTGGTGTTTGTTTATTTTATTAAAGTTTGTGGAAGCGTTCGCCGGTTCCCGCCTCCTTCTTCCCGACCTACGAACGTTGTTAACCGTTAATTATTTTATAGTTTTTGAATAGGTTTTTTTTCTTTATTGATTAGTTTTGGCTATCTAGTTCCGTGGTTTTTAAACTCCTGCATTCTAGTTTGTTCTCCATTTTCCAATTCACCCTTTGCCTCACCGGCCCCCCATCGCTCTGGCGCTGGCTCCCTGTGCCCAGCTTACTGCTTCCCTGTCATTCCGGTTCCATCCGTCCAGTGCTATGCTAAGATCAGTCTTGTACAACAGACTCAGAAGATTCAGTCAAGTCAGCAAGGCTTGTGAATTATACCTCATGGAACACTCTCCACCGTCGCCATTCCTGGTGCTTATGGCAGAGCTCTTCCGTTTTTGGGACGTTAATCATGTGTGCATATCGCCAACTAATTTTGCGGTTATGCAGTCTGGGTTATTTATAATGTATTCCTTGTTTTGCTTTTACTGTTCTTAAACAGGGTATAACACAAATATTCACTTAAATACTTATTACGATGGCATCCCATTCCTGCTCACCTGGCGCTGCGTGTCAGCTCCTCCAGATAAACCGTCGTCTTTATTGGAGAGCTGTCAGTCTGTGCTCTGGATTGTTGCTCTCTGCCACTCGTCTGAAAGTCTTTTCTGGACGCTCACATGGGCTTACATTCACTTCCACGACCTGGCTGGAAGCTCTCCTGGTCTTCACTCTCAGACATGACGTGTTAATCAGTGATGGTTTGTGTGCATATGTGTGAGTTCACACAAATGACAGCAGTGGTCTCAACCTCAATTCCTGTGGCCTTTAGCACGAAGCGAGATGAACAAACTCCGACATGCAGAGTAAGTTTTGAGTTGACAAAACCCGATAAAGCCAAACTGGTTTAGATCAGGTTCACCGGGCTCACAAAGCTCGATATTCAAGTCAAGTTAAGAATGTATAGCGCTTTTCACGATACAAATAGTTGCAAAGCAACTTTACACCAAATTAAGTTTCTACAATATTTAGTGGTAGCTAATCAGTGGTGACTGTCAATTAATGTACATATGGAAGAAATGTACGGAAAAAATCAATTAAAGACAATCAAACAGACAATGAACACTATTAATTATTAGCAATTATTATATGATGCAATCAAAATGTGGTAGTTCTGTAAGTTGTTTCAGGGTTGGCATCATCTGAGTCCTCTGAGGGGTTGGACATATAAACGTTCGGTCAACTCCGAGTTTGAACCGGAGTTTGTGAGGCTTGTTCGTGATGAACTACACTAGCCTGCCACCGGCTGGTGAGAGTAGCTGCTTGCAGTCGGGTTGGAATTAAAAGTGGAGATGTCAAGCCGGACACTTTTGGCTCCCGGTAGTGACGTTCTTGCAGTGTTTGCATACTCTATCACAGATAAAGTGAAATAAATGCAATATTTGTCAAACACACAGATGTTTCAGAAACGTTTTCATGAGCAACAGAAACACTTTGTATATACTGCTTAATACAGAGCCATCTGTTCATGAATAGTTCAGCATATACTATTTAAACTGTCACCCGTCCCTCCCGAACCTATAACAAAAGTGTCCCTCGCAGGTCAAAGTGACCTGAAGGCCAAAAATGACACATTTTATTTTTGATCCAGAAAGCTTATATTGGAACATTTCTATAAAAAAAAAATTCTAATTTTTTTATGTAGGTTTTTCTATTATTTTAATTACTTAAAAAAAAAATTTGGGGGGATTTTTAGCAAGTTTACATTTTTATTCGGGATAGTTTTAAGAAAACATAAGTAAAAAAAGAGTTTTTGTACTCTATTTCGCTAAAAAAAAACAGCCAATTTCAGTCGTTTCCTCAAAACCAAAAGATGGCCTGGATTGTGTCATGAGTGTATCGATGCCATCTGGTGGGGAAAAAATTACATTAAAATGTTTACAGGTGCATCTTAATAAATTAGAATGTCGTGAAAAAGTTTTTTTATTTATTTCAGTAATTCAACTCAATTTGTTAAACTCGTGTATTAAATAAATTCAATTTACACAGACTGAAGTAGTTTTAAGTCTTTGGTTGTTTTAATTGTGATGATGTTGGCTCACATTTAACAAAAACCCACAGTCACTATATCACAAATTAGATACTTTAGACCAATAAAAAAACATTTTTAGTCAATTGTTGGCCTTCTGGAAACTATGTTAATTTACTGTACATGTACTCAAAACTTGGTAGTGGCTCCTTTTTTTTTCTTTTTTTTTTACTAAATTACTGCCTCATTTGGTGGCAGGAGGTGATCAGTTTGTTGGCACTGCTGAGGTGGTTGGCGCCCAAGTTTCTTTGACAGTGCCTTCAGCTATCTGTTTTTTGGTCTCTTGTTTCTCAGTTTGCCTCTTGACCAATCCCCCATAGATTCTCAGGGGGTCAGGTTGCTTGAGTTTGCTGGCCAGTCAAGCACCAACACCATGGTCATTTAAACAAATTTTGGTGCTTTTGGCAGTGTGGGCAGGTGCCAAATCTGCTGGAAAATGAAATCAGCATCTTCAAAAGCTGGTCAGCAGAAGGAAGCATGAAGTGCTCCAAAATTTCTGGGTAAACGGGTGCAGTGACGTTGGTTTTCAAAAAACACAATTGGACCAACACCAGCAGATGACATGGCACCCCAAATCATCACAGACTGTGGAAACTTAACACTGGACTATGAGCTTCTCCACCCTTCCTCCAGGACTCTAGGACCTTGGTTTCCAAATGAATACAAAACTTGCTCTCATCTGAAAAAAGGACGTTGGACCATTGGGCAACAGTCCAGTTCTTCTTCTCCTTAGACCAGGTAAGACGCCTCTGATGTTGTCTGTGGTTCAGGAGTGGCTTAACAAGAGGAATACGACACTGTAGCCAAATTCCTGGAGGTGCGTCAACAGACGTTAATTGCTCAGCTTGATGGGCTGCTTAAAGGGGTCCTATTTGGCTTTTTCACTTTTTCAACTTTAGTTAATCTGTAATGTTGCCGTTTGAGCATAAAAAAAGATCTGCAAAATTACAAAGCTCAAAGTCCAATTCAAAAAGGAGATATTTTATTAACAGAAATCACTTGTCAAAAACTACAACGAACGACTCGTTAGGACTACAACGCATATTTTCCGGGATTTGTGATATCACAAATACCGACGAATGGCACGAGACCAGGTCGAGCTGCACTAGAGAAGGCAACCAGTGTTATCACTATGCCGGAGACACGCTAGCTTTCCCAAGGCAGATGAACTTAGAGTGGTTACAATCATACCGGGTTTAAATTCATGCCAAATTGATTTGATTTTGACGCAAATTTTTAAACCCACTGAGCTTGCAGGGGCTATGGTAAAGGGCCTGACATTTCCCGACCAGTTGAATGGTGATGCCAATCACAACCAATTTCATATTTCAGAAGGCGGGGCTCATTGATATGGAACTACTCGAAGCCATGCATTACAGAATGGAGAGAGAGGTGTTGTAATAATGTACAATATGTGAAAAATAATGTGTTTTCGAACAACCTAGTATGAGAGCCTGTTTTAGTACACCCAAAACAAAATCAAGACTTTGTAAAAAGAGCATAATAGGACCCCTTAAGATTTTGCAATTGTTGTGCAATTTTACTGTCTATAAATGTGTGTGTTTATAACTCACCAGTTTATATCTCTGTACAGGTATGGCACTGATGTCAATAGGAGCTCTCTTCGCCACATCAATGAACTTCACCTCAGGGAGACCCACAGCACACATCACATGGACCCATCTATAGCATGTATAATTCATGAGACACCTGATGCATTCAATAACATCTAAGAACACTAGCCTGACTGAACTCCTATTTGCTTATAATCTGAAATACCAGAAAATGTTTTTAAAAAAAAACATACTTGGTCTTCTGCTCTGTTTTGTATTTAATACAATACTATATTAGTATTAATGGATCTGAATAATGGAGATTACCTGTCATCTGAGGTTCTTTTTAATGCACCTCCCCTCAGGTTACACAAACAGCATCCCTAGTATAGAACAGACACACACACAAGCAGAAACAAACAGTCATATTTATAAAAAAAAAAAAAAAGGTAAGCAAAATTGTAAGTAGACCATAAATGATAGTGATACGGAATGACTGAATTATTACATACAGCTGCCAGGTCTCCGCTCACACATCTGTCACATGTCCACACTGGGCTGACATCATGAGCAGCAACACCATAGCAACCTGTGGACCAATCAAAACAAACTATTACATTCTGTACTATGCCAAGCTATGCTTGTGTGTGTGTGTTTACTTAAGATGGTAATTATTGAATGTGTACAACACTTCTTGAACACATATACCAAAGAATGCTTTATAAAATGTGTGAAATCATGAAATTATTTGCACTCATTTTATTCTATTAGAAGGCCAATTTTCAAACCCTTTTGGAACAAAATGTAATGGGAAATGCATGACACAAAAAATGTAATAAAAATGTTTTCCTTCCACGTTATACATCTAACATCAGTCTAAAATTGAGTGGAAAAAGATAACTCTTGAGATTTTCAGATAATATTATAATGATCTGCTTTAGTACAATGGAAATATAGAAGCCAATTCCTTAATTTAGCAACAGCATGTTGCCTTAATAATCATCTAAATCAAATGTAAAAAATGTAAATGAATGATTAATATTTTTATCTTATATCATAAATGGGTCTTCACACATGAAAATAATACTTTATAAGAAAACATATTTAACTTATGCATTTAATACATTTTATACACTAGCATTTAAATGTTTTGAGTCCGTAAGTTTTTTAAAATAAATTATTACTTTTATTCAGCAAGTATGCATTTAATTAATCAAAAGTGACAGTTAAGACTTTTAATAGTTGACAAAAATATTTTATTTTAAATAAATGCTGTTCTTTTAACGTTCTATTCATCAAAGAATCCACGAAAATAATCACCCAAAAGTTAAGCTGTTTTCAACATTGATAATAAAAGAAATGTTTCTTTAGCAGCAGATCAGCATATTAGAATGATGTCTGAAGTATCATGTGACACTGAAAACTCAAGTTTTTGCCATCACAATAACAAATTACATTTAAAAAATATATTCAATAGAAAACAGTTATTTTAAACAGTAAAAAATATTTCAAAACTTTACTAGGTTCATTCATTTGGGGATTTATGTGTTGAGTTTGTTGTTGAATGATCTCAGGGACGTACTGGCATGAACTTGAACACAGCAACTATTACAGGCCACAAGAGGACTGGATCCATCCTCCTCCAGCAGTGTGTTCAAGGGACATGGGCCCTCCTGGTACGCAAAGCAAATTTCAGGGATCAGAGGTCGTGACCTCA
>JADLZN010002850.1:0-59930 GCA_018155175.1 Sinocyclocheilus anophthalmus
AATCACATTGTAGGATTTTTTAAAGAATTTATTTGCAAATTATGGTGGAAAATAAGTATTCGGTCGATTACAAAATTTCATCTCAATACTTTGTTGTATATCCTTTGTTGGCAATGACAGAGGTCAACGTTTTCTGTAAGTCTTCACAAGGTTTTTCACACACTGTTGCTGGTATTTTGGCCCATTCCTCCCTGCAGATCTCCTCTAGAGCAGTAATGATTTGGGGCTGTCACTGGGCAACACGGATTTTCAACTCCCCCCAAAGATTTTCTATGGGGTTGAGATCTGGAGACTGGCTAGGCCACTCCAGGACTTTGAAATGCGTCTTACGAAGCCACTCCTTCGTTGCCCGGCGGTGTGTTTGGGATCATTGTCATACTGAAAGACCCAGCCACGTTTCATCTTCAATGCCCTTGGTGATGGAAGGAGGTTTTCACTCAAAATCTCACGATCCATGGCCCCATTCATTCTTTCGTTTACACGGATCAGTCTTCCTGGTCCCTTTGCAGAAAAACAACCCCAAAGCATGATGTTTCCACGTATTCAGTGTACATGAGCTCCAACTTAATCTTATTATATATAAACGCAGTCAGTAAGTGTGTGAATGCATGCGTGCTGCATTTAGGTGTTCGATTAAACAGGCAAACTGCCAGCTTGCAATACAGCAGAAGCAGCAGGAGACCAGTGTTGGGGAAAGTTCCTTTTAAAAGTAATGCATTACATATTGCACTCCCTAAAAAGTTACCAATCATGTTACTTAGTTACTTTTTTATGGAAAATAATGCGTTACGTTACTTTTGCATTACTTTTGCGTTACTTTTTAAATATAAGCAGGGCTTGTTTGTTTTTAATATAAAAAAAGTTATATTTTTGGTATATGTAAAAGCCCTTTCACACCAAAAATTGTAATGAATAAACCTCAGGCTGAAGTAAAAGTAAATTCACGTCTGTACAGTATAACGCAGGAGAAGGAAACACCCTTCAGCAATAAAAAAAATAAAGCACAATTGTTAGATTATGTAAAGTCATTTTTGCCTATTAGTATGAGTTAACTGGATCAGCAAAGGTCAGCAGCAAAGACATTGGTAGGGCTGCACGATAAATTGCATGCAATATTTAACGCATCTTGTCAGTAAAGCCATTCTGTAATCAACAGTAAATCTCCATCACCTGCAGGCTTTCACATCGAGCAGCATTAACTACACAGAGCCATTGTTCACTGATGAGCTGCGCAAAACCACGGTCATATTCGCGCGATTTTTTGCGCAGCTCGTCAGTGAACAACTGCTCTGTGTAGTAAATGCTGCTCCATCTGAAAGCATGCACGTGATGGAGATTTAACGCTGATTACAGAACCGGCTTGATTGCACATTAAATATCGCATGCGATTTATCGTGCAGCCCTAGACATTGGTTAATAAAATGGGATTAGATGCATTTGTGTTATTTCACATATTTAATTATTGCAGGTTTGCGTCATATTTTAATTCATTTTGATGAATACTAAATCTGTTTTTTTGTGAGTGGGATGAATTAATGCACATTCACATTTATTCTAGAACTACAGTAACATCATGTTCACACAGCGCACACAACTCCTCTGCACTTCCGATTTCTCCCAATATGGGGACAGGAGACTTGTCAGTCAATAAATGTGAAAACAAAGTAACTGGCGTTATTTATTTGAAAAAGTAACTCAGATATTGTATTGTAAATTTAAAAAGTAATGCGTTACTTTACTAGTTACTTTAAAAAAGTAATCTGATTACGTAACTTGTGTTATTTGTAATGCGTTACCCCCAACACTGCAGGAGACACACACCTTTCTCACCTGCAGTCTTGAAACAAAGTCTGAGACACTGGGATCTCGGTGCTGAGCATGGCTGCGTGTGTGTGTTAGCATCTGCTTGTTGTACTTTTCACATTCATGAGGGTGAATAATGTGTTTGTGTATGTGTGTATGTTTGGTGACCTGTAGAGACGGTAATTACTGCGACAGGATGGGGCCCCAGCGAGACGGCGTGCTGCAGTTCATCCTGTCACTATCGCTCAAGCACGTCTTCTCCTCTAGCCACAACCGTGTGAGTCTCTCTCCGCCATCCTATGCTCTCTCCTTTTTTTCCCTTTTTTTTTTTTTGTTCTTACTCTTTTGTTTTTTTTGTTATTCTTTCTCTCACTGCAGAACTAAATTAATTAGTCTCCTGTAGAGCGAGAGAGTGGAGCAGGCTAGCGTGTGCGTCTCAGGCTGAAAGCGAGCTGAAATCCACCACTGATACGCTAAGTGTGAGTGGCATCACTTCACAGCAATCCTTCGAAAAATACCAGGAAAATCTGACAGGAACTTCACAGCCACTTTAAATTTGAAGTTTAAAGTTTTTTTAACAAGTTTGACTCATCAACATTCCTTTTGTTTGGCTTTTTATGTCAAATGTATTTCAGTGACTTTCACAGACATTCTGTAATCAGACATATTTACAAATGAAACAAGATATTTAACGAGAAATGGGACTTCAAGTGTGGTACTTGACTTGACTTGTCAATTTAGATTTCATGTTGTTTTCAAATGTGATTGCCTGTTAGCCTTTTGTAATACATTTTCTGTTTTTTTTTTACAAACTAAGGGACACTGACATTTTATTTTTTGTGGCAAACAACACCATTAAACAGATGTTTTTCATAGCGCTTGCATTCTAAGTGCAAAAGTTTTTTACCACATCTGCTAAAAATAACAATGTACAACCGAACATTACATACTACCATTCTTTTATTAAGAAGTTAATATTTTTTTAAGATATTTGTTACAAATAGTTGCAAAGGGGTGGGGAAACTTCCAAAATCCTGGAATAGAAAAAAACTCCTGAAGGGTTCCAAATTTCTGGAATATTTCTGAATTTACTGGAAAGTTCCCCTTTTTGCAACCCTAGTTACCACATTTCTATTTCAAATAAATCTGTTCTTTTGAACTTTCATTCATTCAAAGATTCCTAAATAAGTCCCACAAAAATTTAACAACACAAATTGTTTTCAACATTGATAATAAGAAGAAATGTTTTTGAGCAGCGAATCAGCATATTAGAAGGATTTTTGAAGGATCATGTGACACTGAAGTCTGTAGTAATGATGCTGAAAATTCAGATTTTGCATCACATGAATAAATGACATTTTAAAATACATTACAATAGAAAACTTATTTTAAATTGTAATAATATTACAGTTTTTATTGTATTTATGACCAAATAAATGCAGCCTTACACACGATGCAATAAAATATCTCGATATAACTGTGTTTCTGTCATGACAACTCTCAGAGGGATTGGCATGGTAATATACATGACAATGTTAATGTATTTGGTCTTGGTGTAATAGATCTGCTACGCTGCTGCTGCTACTGCCAATACATCCACAACATGCTGCCGTAAGCATGTAAGAAATACTGCTGCTACAAATATAACATACATGAAATAACCCCACAGCATACATGAATCACCTCGTAGCAGATCTATTCAGGTGGAGCTTGGGGAATGTGGAGGTTTCTGAAGTGCGCGCTACGCTAAGCAACCTGGCAAATATTTTTTAATGTTGAGCAGCGAGCTCATTGGCTAATGATACAGGAGAGAACCAATCAGCTGTTCCATGTGATAATGATGTCATTAGGTCTGATTGAGTTAGACCTGTCGGACTGCGCCATCTAGTGTTTCATGCCAGAACTTTGTAATATATAGAAGCATAAATTAATATAAATTTCCACTGAATATTGAGAAAGGTGAATCATTCACACTGCCTACATCAGTAAGATTCAGATTACCGATCTTACAATTTAAAATGGTACCCACAATTAAAAAATAAATTAAAAAAACAGCATGCTCAGAAACATAATGGTTTCATGTGTAAAAAACTGACAAAAGTCTTGTGCAGCAGATCAGACATACTCACAGAAGAAAGAGAAAACTGAAATTTGTGGGGTCAACATTGAATTTTGAGTATTAAATGGTTTGTGCAAGATAATATGTTCAACATGTTTCACTGCTATGTGCCGACTTTGACTTTATGTGCAGCAAAACTTAGAGGCAGGCGAGACAAGCTCACTGCACTGACAAAATGCTTAAATCAATAACCTGTCAGAGGAGAGGAGAGCTGGAGAAGGACTGATATTCTCTCTCTTGCTCCCTCTGCCTCTATCTTTTCCTTTCTGCCTCATCCCTCTCTCCACAGAGAGTTTGTTATAGGTTTCCTCTATTATTGCATTGCAAAACAAACTGTCAGAATTCTCAGAAAGATAGAGAGAGTCAGAGAGATAGAGAAAGATCGGCAGCTGTTGTATGTGGAAGAGGTCCCCCTCTACAATAGACTCATCACGGTGAACTTTAGAATAACCCAATCTTTTCTTCAGCAACACAATCTCTTTTTAGTAAAATTTAAATATGTAAGTGAAGTTATTGTTTCGAGCCACTAGCAATTCAAATAAATTGCAAAGCAAAATGACTGTTTTCAAACTGGTTTTCAGGTTTGATTCTTCTACTTCTTATTGTATCCAAAACAATCCAGGCTCATTGGAAATACAAGACTCTGACTTAATTTCTGTAAAAATGCGAGAGAAAAAAACTTACATACAGTTCACTGCAGTTTCCAGGTGGTACACCAGAGGCAGTTCTTATTCACACAAATAATTATTACTGTAGGCAGTGTTACATACTTCCAATGAGACTGGGTTTGTCAAACAGCAGAAATGAACAATAATTTAAGCTTTGTTGTCTCCTTATCTTTTCCTTTTTCTTCATTAGAGGAATATAAACAGTGATATATATATGATTAAAAGGCCTAAAAATCGATTTTCCTGTATTTTGTGTTACACACACACACACACACACACACAGACAAACGTTCCCAAGGCTGCGTTCTGTACATAAATACCAACAACAAGGATTTGTCACGCTGTAAAGCTAACACTGAATGGGGTATTATGACCGGCCTCCGTCAGATTATTTATGAGTGGGGCTGTAATTGAACACTGTAAATCCTACAGCTTTGAGTTATGGATGAACAGGAGAGGGCATTCGCAAGTGTTCTCCATATGCTCCTCTCTCTCTCGCTCTTCACAAACTTTACAGATTCATACCAGCTTATTTACATACACAGGGAATTCCAATTACGGATGGGAAATCTGTAGCCAAAATGGGAAATTTAACATCTCAGAGAAAAGATTAATTGCCATTATACAATATTGAAGATAAATTAGGTAACACATGTTTTGGTGTGAATGGTCATCATCTCTTTGGCAAGTGCTGGGCCGAATGACCTGAGGCTTTGGAGGCCCCCTGACAGACTATGCTGCTTCATGGAAGGGCACTGGCCTGATCCATAATCCAGTCCTGATTGATTCATATGTATTTTCCTAAAGTCTTCCTAGTTTTGTTCTGTTAGAAGAACTTGTGCAATGAATGTGAAAAATTTGAAAAAAAAAAACTTTTTGGAAGTTAACACACTTCGTTGGAACCTCGTGAGAGCTGTCTCTCCCAATTTTTTGACACTACCATTCAAACGTTTGGGATCAGTAAGAATCTTTTTTTAATAAACTGGTATTTTATTCAGCCATGATGTATTAACTTGATCAATAGTGAATATACAGACACTTACATTGTTACAAAGATGTCCCATTTTTAATTAATGCTGTTTTTTTTAACTTCACTCATCACTAAATATTATGCAGCACAACTGTTTTCATAAAATATATAAAAATAGAAAACAGGTATTTTAAACAGTATATTATTAGCTTGTTTTTTTTAATAAATCCTGCCTTGGTGAAATACAATCTTTTTCAGAAACAGTTTAAAAAATCTTACCAACCCCCAAATATTTGAACGGTAGTGTGCATGGCTATAGGAAACAATTAAAATGCTTTGAAACTACCAAACTTACTGAGACATCATATGATATCCATTAAGCATTCACAACTGATAGAAATTAACTGAAATCGCTTTATGGCCTTGAGGTTGCAATTTAAAACATAGTTTGCATTCAACAATTCTGTCAAAGTGAAGGAGTGACGCTCATTCCATTTTGCTGTAATGAACTACACAAACTCTAAAGCACTTCTGGGACTCACGCTAAGCAGGAGCAGTATGAGATGTTAAATGTTTATCATATCACAGTTCAAACTGCATTCACAGTGTGTGCCAGACATTTGCATGAAATTGCCTCTGTTGAATACATTTATATATATATAGTCTTTAGTCTATATATTTAAGTGAAATGGATATATTCCTGAATATCGCTATGCTCAATGAGACTTAAAGGTCTGTTTTCATGACTGTGACCCATCATGTTTCGTGCATCCAAAAATGAAATTGTTGTCATCATATACTCATTACATTCTTTTATCCATGAATCACAATGGGGAAAATCTTAAAGAATGCCTAGTGAATGAGAACTGGATGGTTCAAAAACAAAAGAAACCTAGAATTATCATTAAACTAGTCCTTGTGTACAAACAGACCACATGTTGTTGTTCACTGGTCTTCTGTCCAATGAGCTGTTTGATCACTGAACACCGATCAACTTAAAGGGGTCATATGATTTTGCTAAAAATAACATTATTTTGTGTCTTTGGTGTAATAAAATGTGTTTATGCGTTTTAAGGTTAAAAAACACATTAATTTTCCACATACTGTACATATTGTTTCTCCTCTATGCCATGCCTTTCTGAAACGCTTCGATTTTTACACAAGCTCATCGCGAACCGGTCCTGAAAAGCGAGGTGTGCTGTGTTTGGCCAGCTATCCAGTGTGTTGTGATTGGCCTGAATTCCTCAAGCGTGTGACGGAAGTGTTATGCCCCTTACCATATTGTGATGGAGCGATGAGACAAAAACATTAACCCATTACAAACGAGGCACTTGTTGCAACCAGTGGGGACATAATTACTGATTATAATACTTATACTGTCTTTTTACGCGTTGCATTGCATCGCCATGTCTTTATTTGTGATCGGAGAAATGACAAACACAAGTGCTACTCTACACTGCCCAAAACTTGTGTTTGAATCATCAGTGGCAAATCCTTTAAATGAAAACGTACTTACGTGAGTCATAACTGCCGGCATTTTAGTCTAACGTTGCTCTCCCAGGATCAGTAAACAATCCTTCTTAAAATGTGCTGCACACATCTGGATAGTTGGGTTAAACTATTCTGGAACAGTGTTGTAAATACAAAGTAACACTGATTTTTAGTTGTGTCCTCTTTTGGAAGGCCAAACAAGGTAGTCTCGCTTTCACAACGAAACACACGGCGACCTAGCGTGAGGGGAGCCCCGGCTTACGTGCGCGGGGCCGGATAGAGTGGCTAGGCGGCTAGGGGGGGGGGGCAAACGGGGGGGTCCAGGACGGTAGAACGGCGCGCCCGGCAGATGCGACTAATGAGCGCACCCATGTGACTGACCCCGGCTTGACCCTGACGGATTACCCTCATTGAGCAACCAGCACGGTATCAGCTCTAGGCATGACGAAGCGGAGATCGTCCTCTTTTGGAAGACCAAACAAGTAGTTTCGCTTTCACAACGAAGCACACAGCGTCTTCAAAACATGGCTGCAGCGTTAACAATACTACAGCGAGAATAAAAGTAAAACCTTCTTTCTTTGCGTGAACATTTGAGCGGGGGGGGGGGAGGGGGGTGGTGTTATGCAAATCTTCCCACATTGTGATGTAGACATGTGGGTGCGTGTTAGAACGAGGTGTTTTAGGTTGGTGTGGCTGACTCTGAACTTTTATACAGAATATCTCTTTGGATCTGAGACTTTAGTTCTTTGCAACTTTACAGATCTTCTTTTATGCACAAGAGCTTGTAACACTCCAAACAGAAAAATTAAACCGTATCATATGACCCCTTTAAAGTGAATGAAATCACGAACTATATTTTACGATTCGTTTGAATCATTCAGAATGGGTTCTGTGAAATGAATCACCTGTTTACTGAAATATCAATTCAAAAGAACGACTCATTCATGTGACTTTACAAAAAATCTAAATAATCAAATATTTTAAATATCAAATTAATATTGCTTATTAAGCACCTTCCATCCACAAATCAGAATCAAACTAAACTATTAATAATAATTTTATATAAATATTAGTTTAATATTAGTTTTGCCAACTGAAAAAAATTCATCTCTTATGAACACACAACATGCATTTTGGAGCTTTACAGCCCCTGTCCTTATTCACAATTATATTGAAAAAGTGCACAAAATATCATTCATAAATTCACTTTTTTGTGTTGCACAGAACTGGTTTGAAGCAAATAATGACAGATTTTTTTATTGCTAGCTGAACTAAACCTTTAAGCTTTCAGCTCTAGCCTGCTCTGAAGTCGGTTACCGTCATAAAGCACACATGCAGCCATTCGTTTACCCTCTCTGACCGAATAAACAGCTTGTTCTTAAGAGCATCATGTCACATTCACATCTGTGCTCAATTAAAATCTCAATCACTCGTAATGGTGAGAGGCGTTCAGCTCCAAAAACAGAATCCGGAGATCAGCGAGGTCAAAAATATCAAGAAGGAAGCAGTCTAAGACTATAGTGTATTACTGCTATATGACTCTGCAGTATATACTGTGCACATTTATCAGTCTATACCTACTGTGCAGAAAGCAGTACACAACTATCCCATTCTGAATACAGACAATATGCATTTGGATCGATGGGAGGGTCCTGTCCAAAATCCACTCTCCTCTCCTTCTGCACCCCTCATCTCTTTTATTCTGTCCCTCTGACCTCTCTCCGTTCTGCCTGACTGACCCTCCTGATTTAATGACCTCGCACAGACGGGACACTCAGATAGAACGAATGGGAGCCAAAAGCTAAAACAAGCGGAGTGGGATTCATTGCTGCTTACAGATCAGAATTCTCCCATTTTATCCCTCAGATTCATCTTTTATTTTCATCATCTGTTCGTCCTCTCTCCTGTAGCTTTAGTGTCACTGTATCTGCAATTTATTCCTCTCTCCTTCTCCGATACAGCCATTCATTTCAGCCTGCCACTCAAAATACCTGTCCCATCCTCAGCCTTCATTTCAAATGATCATTCCTCTCTCCCTCTCTCTTCCTCTGTACTCGTTTTCAGAGTGGATTTGAAAGGAGTGACAGACATGCCGAGTGAGAAAGCGTGGCAGAGGAGCCAGCAGATTCTATATCAAACAGAAACACTTGTGCATGCACACAAACACACCTCCACCGAGCATTCATCATTTATTGTTATTTCAACAAAGCTAATGTAACCAAAGTCCAGATGATGTCACTCTGATGTATAAACAGACATTCTATCCTCACAAACCCATCAAGTATTCAGAGCAGCCATAATAACTTCATAACACAAATCATTTTCACACTGTTTTATACCATACAATATAAAAAATGACATGGTCCTGTTATTTCCAACACTTAGTAACTTCTTGCTGGCTGCCTACATCCTGCCTTTGTACGCATCTGAACTGATTGAACATGAACTGTGAGAGACCTGATCTTGATGGCTGGACCCATCCTGACAGAAGTCTTTATGTTTTTCGTACTTATACCAAATAGAGCGGACAATAATTTAATTAGCATTTTTACTGGGTGTACCAAACACATCCTAGCTTTATACTGTTATCAAATTTGCATGATCGACCTATGCCAAAATTACAAACAAAACTATGCACATACAGTAGTCAAGATTTGAAGTGGATCAAACAATTTAATATAAGTTGGCCTAAGATAAGAACACTTTGGTTTTACGTCAACTTTGAATAAAGGTTTTCATCCACTTCAAATGGAGAGTAGTATACATCGATCAGAGGTTATTACATCTGTCAGTGGGGATCTAAGGTTGTAATTGAACTATTAATTATTATTATTATTAATAAAATGATTATTTTGTGTAATTTTTCAAACCATATTTCTTTTCACTCCGTGTAGTGAATATGACCTTGAAAAAGATGTTGCGGATGAGTTCAATGACATTCAGAATACTACGTAAGTGGCTGTACTGACCTAACTGACGATAATTATCATGTATGAACACATATATTGTCTGAGTGGTAGTTTTACATTTAGTTTGTATTTATTCTGTATTAAATAGTATTGACTGGGAAGATGAAACATGGCATCCAGATTTTGAGACAGAGTCGGTGTCATCTCTAGAAGAATATGATGCCAAAGAAGTAGACTCAGACTCTGATGACAGTGATGATGACTACAGTCCACGTATCTGTGTTCGGTAAGTTTAAAGACTAAATGGTTTGTAGACATAAAGGTACTGCTAATTCTGTATTTTTTACATAACACCTCTAATTATTAATGGTCAAGGGGTGCTTCAAAGACGGCCGTTAACTTAGAAGATATTCCAGCAATCAGCATGGAGGACACGGTGCACGATGTCTTACATTCCCACAATCCATCGAGCACTGAGATGCCTCCAACCAAAGACTCTCTTAAGGTTCAGGTTGTGGAGGATGCAATTGGCCATTCAGGATCCATAGTGTACCATGATTGTCTGAAGCAGTTGGCCAATTACCTTGTTTTACCAGTCACAAAGTGTAATGCTCACGATATTAACACCAAGTTACAGTGTGGGGCTTGTCAACCTTTTGAAATTAGTGTGACATCCAGGGGCACAGCTGCTATTATTGAATTGGTAAGTATATATTATTCGAAAACATTTGTTACATGCCTTGTAGGGATTGTAGAGAGTTTGTCATATATGTTATGTAATGTACTGTTGACCCTGTTTTTCTAATCTTTTGTTTACTTCAGATATGTTCTTCAGACCATACTGTTTGGAAATGGTCTTCACAGCCAACTTTCACTCATGGCATGCTAATTGGGGACTTCATGTTGGCCACCAACATACTACTGTCAGGCAACAACTATGCCAAAATAGCACTTCTCTTCAAGTTCATGAGAATGGGCATGGTAGAAAGGACTTCTTTTTTCAAGATACAGGACACCTAATGTGTATACTCCATCAAAGATTTCTGGCTTTCAAAGAGAGCTGAAATCATCCACCAGTTACAGTCAAAAGGACCAATTGTAGTATTGGGTTAGTTGGAGACACACACAAACACACACACACACACACACACACTTGCACACAGAAGAGAGTAATACTAGAACTCATTGGAGTGTTATCACTGATAATCTTTTGTGATACATTGTCAAGTTCGGTTGCTGTCCGCTTTTTTTTCCCTTAGAATATATAGGTAAGACATGTCATGCTTTTACCTAATTATTGTCATCTATATTTGTAGGAGATGCTAGGATGGACAGTCCAGGATTCTGTGCACAGTACTGCACATACACGGCCATGGACAATGAGTCCAAAAAAATTATCAGCATGGTCAACATAGACAATCGAGAAAAACAGAGGAACTCGGTTGTAATGGAGAAAGAGGCCTTCATTCGTACTTTTGAGACACTCTGTGAGGAGCTCAAGGTTACGGAGTTTTGCACCGATGCCCATGTTCAAATATCTGCCCTCTTCAGTGAGTATTGTATTTTGCTTTATTTGTGGTTGATACACTAACCCCAAAACAAGCATGGAGTAACATCTGAAAACTTGTCAAGTAAAATTTATACATTCTATTTTTTCAATTTATCCAGCAGACAAGGGGAAATATAAAGACAGTGGTGTACAACACACACTCGACATCTGGCATGGAGCTAAAAGCTTGAGTAAAAAAATCCTTGTGGTAGGTCTATATGTACGTTTTATAATAAAACATTATATGTTTCATAACCTAAATAAAAAAATTTAAATTGACAATGGACAAGCTATGAAATTTTACACACAGCTTAATTTAATAATGAATTATATGCAGGCAGGGCAGCAAAAGGACTTCAATATTTTATTACATTGGAACGAGGACATATGCAACCACTTTTGGTATTGCTGCAAGGTGGCAGACACCTATGATGATTTCTTTGTAAGTGTTGCCTAGACCTCAAAAGTATATGATTTCATCTTGTGAGTTTTTTGTGTATTGTACTTTAAACAAACTGTCGGTTCAGTGTTATTATAGAAATGTCACAGTAATTTTGTAACCGGTTCACTTTAGGACAAATGGGTTGGACTCCTGCACCATGTTTCAGGAGAACATGCGTGGGCCCTGGGATCATGTGACCATGGTCCCTTGGTTGAGCAGAGAGACAAACAGTGGTTTGAAAAAGACTCCAAGGCACATCAGACTCTCACACGCTTAATTCTGGATGCACGATGGTTGAAGAATGTGCACAAATACCTACATTTCAGGTTTGACAGTAAAGTTCTATGCACTACTGACTTTGCCCTATGCAGATAGTTCATGGACATTTCACTGTGTTGCCATTATATGTTCTGAGATTGCATATCAACAACCTGAAATACAATGCATTCTTTCCTTTATGTCCACAGGTCTACTTCCGAGCTTGAGTCATTTCACAATCATATACTTATGTATGCCAGCAAGCGCTTCTGTTTCTCACCTCCTGTATACTCAGCTCACACTATGCTTGCAGGCTTGGACTATAACCACCACATTCAGAGACCAGCCAAGAGAAGAGCTGACGGCTCAATTCAGTATGTTGTATAACGAATTGTTTCAGTGCAATGCATTATCTTTCAATTGCTGATTAACAGGTAGACATTCCATGTCAAATTACTTCTGACTTGTTTTTGCAGATATAGAAAGATTTACAACAAAAAATCCCGAAGGTGGGGGTTAGACGCACTTAAAGTAGAGAAGGACTACAGTTACATAGCAGACCTGCAGAGTGCTATCCTGATGAAGAAGTTATCCAGAACTGAGAAAATGCCATTGAGAAGATCCCTGAGGTCAGGTCCACGTCTACTTGGTGTTCTGTCTGGTGGCCATGTACCAAGCACCCAGGAGTTGTTGCAGACACAACTCAGCAGAGGGACAGGTTAGTTGATTTAGTTTTTGTTCTGGCCCATGACAAGAAGGGTTCAATTATTATTGTAATATTGAAATGTTTTACAACTACTCAGCCAGTGGTGATATGCTGTCACCTTCTTTGCTGCAACTAGTCAGGATTTTTTATGTGTATGTATTCACTGATATGTAATTGTGAATATTTCTTTCTGCAGGACAGTCCCTTTAAAACCAGTTGTAGACAGCCCTGGCAACACACGTCAGAACACATGCACAACTTGAGCAGTCATCCAACACTGTATTTGTTACTTTACATCAGGGATGCTAGCCTTCAAGATCAACATGTCTGCAGTGTTAGACTCAAAGTTGGATCCAACTTACATGACTATATATTTTTTTTACACCATAAAACTATGATTACCTTATTCTTGTGTGTTTGATTGCAATGTGAAAAAAAAGTAGGACAGTGGCTCCAAAGGACCAAATTTGATAACCTCTGGTTTGTAGAAAGTGAGCATATACAGTGGGTACAGAAAGTATTCAGACCCCCTTAAATTTTTCACTCTTTGTTATATTGCAGCCATTTGCTAAAATCATTTAAGTTAATTTTCTTTCCTCATTAATGTACACACAGCACCCCATATTGACAGAAAAACACAGAATTGTATTGTTTACATTTTTGCAGATTTATTAAAAAAGCAAAACTGAAATATCACATGGTCCTAAGTATTCAGACCCTTTGCTGTGACACTCATATATTTAACTCAGGTGCTGTCCATTTCTTCTGATCATCCTTGAGATGGTGCTACACCTTCATTTGAGTCCAGCTGTGTTTGATTATACTGATTGGACTTGATTAGGAAAGCCACACACCTGTCTATATAAGACCTTACAGCTCACAGTGCATGTCAGAGCAAATGAGAATCATGAGGTCAAACGAACTGCCTGAAGAGCTCAGAGACAAAATTGTGGCAAGGCACAGATCTGCCCAAGGTTACAAAAACTTTTCTGCTGCACTTAAGGTTCCTAAGTTACAGTGGCCTCCATAATCCTTAAATGAAGACGTTTGGGACGACCAGAACCCTTCCTAGAGATGGCCGTCTGGCCAAACTGAGCTATCGGGGGAGAAGAGCCTTGGTGAGAGAGGTTTAGAAGAACCCAAAGATCACTGTGGCTTAGCTCCAGAGATGCAGTCGGGAGATGTGAGAAAGTTGTAGAAAGTCAACCATCCCTGCAGCCCTCCACCAGTCAGGGCTTCATGGCAGAGTGGCCCGACGGAATCCTCTCCTCAGTGCAAGACACATGAAAAACCGCATGGAGTTTGCTAAAAAACACCTTAATAAGATTATCTTGTCTGATGAGACCAAGATAGAACTTTTTTTGGCCTTAATTCTAAGTGGTATGTGTGTAGAAAACCAGGCACTGTTCATCACCTGTCTAATACAGTCCCAACTGTGAAGCATGGTGGTGGCAGCAGCATGCTGTGGGGGTATTTTTCAGCTGCAGAGACAGGACGACCGGTTGCAATCAAGGGAAAGATGAATGAATGTGGCCAAGTAAAGGGATATCCTGAACGAAAACCTTCTCCAGAGTGCTCAGGACCGCAGACTGGTCCGAAGGTTTACCTTCCAACAAGACAATGACCTTAAGCAGACAGCTAAAATAACGAAGGAGTGTTTTCACAACAACTCTGTGACTGTTCTTTTATGGCCCAGCCAGAGCCCTGACTTAACCCAATTGAGCATCTCTGGAGAGACCTAAAATGGCTGTCCACCAACGTTTACCATCCAACCTGACAGAAATGGAGAGGATCTGCAAGGAGCAATGGCAGAAGATCCCCAAATCCAGGTGTGAAAAACTTGTTGCAGCTTTCCCAAAAAGACTCATGGCTGATTAGTCAAAAGGGTGCTTCTCTAATATCAAAGGGTCTGAATACTTAGGACCCTGTGATATTTCAGTTTTTCTTTTAATAAATCTGCAAAAATGTCAAAAACTCTGTGTTTTTCTGTCAATATGGGTGCTGTGTGTACATTAATGAGGGAATAAAATTAACTTAAATGATTTTAGCAATGGCTGCAATATAACAAAGAGTGAAAACTAAGGGGTCGGATACTTTCCGTACCCACTGTACATATATTTTGCTGTTTATAATGTACTGGGTATATGTAAATGTAATATGTTTGTTTGGATCATCATTGTTATATTGTATTTTTCATTGTTGTGCATGTACAGAAATTTTTTCATTGAATTGTCAAGATAACAAAATATGTCTTTATTAGAGCAAATTACAAGTACCACAGAACAAGTAACAAATTTGTTTGCGAAGAGCGCTTGGTCAAAAAAAATAAAGAGAATTTGTACAAATATAAATACAAATAAGTGTCTACATTACGTATTGTTACAAATTATTTAGTTTTTTTGAACACACCATCTACATTATCTTTGTGGAACATAACCCTGATACTGTCCATTGGGGTCAGGGAAACGATCACATATTGTCCACACGCAGCAGCTGGGAATGACCACCCTGTGCCCCTGTCCCAGTGCCCCATATTGCCACACAACAAATTGACGGTAAGCAGCATAACGGAACTGCCTATTGCTCTCCCCAGCCTCCACAGCATCAGGAACAGCTCGGATATCAGTCCAGATACGTCTGGCTAAGCGCAGTACCCTCTCTTGTAAAATATAGGCCTCCATATGGGGGAGTCTGGAGATGCAGTGCTGCTGCTGTTGTTGCCCACAACACTTGCGTTCTAAGTCAGATGGCATCTCTCTGCAATTAGCGCAGACACACCAACTAGGCTGACCAGAAAGAGAAGGGCCAGCTGGAGGAGCATCTGAAGCTGTGAGATGCATGATATCAAACATCTGACTGGGGTCCCGGGCAAGACAAATCTCCAGAATCTGACGGCACTGCTGTAAACTCAGTCGTCGAATTCTGGCCTGTGAGGCAAAACATTATTTAAAATTATTTATATAGTTTTTAATAAATACAGCTTAGTTTTATAAGATAAATTGTGTACAAAGTGCATGACAGGTAAAAAAGCAAAAATAAAAGTATAACTGTCCACAGATTGAGACATGTTGAAGTTACTGTTGATGTTTCAATAAAGTCTTCATAAACAATGTTATGTAGTTACCTGCTCATCTGCAATTCGTGTAGATTGCAGATCTTGAACACGATGTGCGTCATCTAGTGTGAGTCCTAATGCTCCTTGTATGGTAATGTTACTCCGACCGTGGCCGGCCTGTCCTCTGCAGCCCCTACGTGTGACCCTTCGCGGCAGCTGCCCCCTAGCACGACTCCGCCGGCCTGTGTCGGCCTGTACGCTCACGTCGGACAAGGTACTTGTCTCCATAAAAACATCAATGGAGCCAAGCAGACTGTCATCGTGGAAACCCTGACATGCAAAAAACATTATTCCGCACAAGTTTTGCTAGATACACAAATGGAAAAATGGTGCATCTAAATCTGTTTTCTAAAAAGTTTTTTTTTAAGTTTGGTATTGTAGTACTGTTACTAACTGTACTATAAAGTTTTCTCACCGGTGAATGAGTCATGATCTGTTGTAGTAATGCAGTGTCAGGTAGTCTGGTCTGTATGCGTTCAGGGGGCGTGGCTTTGGACGGCGATTTGCAGGGAGGGTGGGACGTTGCTTTCAGTGCTATCAGGCTAAAGTTAGCATTTTCACAGATCTCCTACTGCACCTTTAAGTGCCTGTTAGTAGCGATGTTAGCTGCTGGCTGATCCGATCCATGTTTAATCACATTTGGGGATTCCTTAACCCGCATTCATTAATGCTTCAAATCTGTTCTCAAGATGTATTGGGGATGGTAGAATACCAGTATTCACAAGCCTTGTCATAGCCGAATGTGGAGTAGAGGATGCTATATATACTCGTGACAATCTGATGTCTCGTGTGCCTTTGGGTCTCGCTCCCTGTTTGTGCCATCGATTAGTGTGACAATCAATTTTGGCTTATTCCTCTACACTTGGTATAAACTGTTGAGATTCACTAGATTCATGGGTCCATGATGACGGTCTGCTGAGTGTTCTGCCTGTTTTGGAAGTCCAGCCATAACTTTTTCAAGAACCGCAATCCTTTGTAGAAGTTTGTGGCAGTTCATGCAGCAAGTAGATTCAACAGGAGGCATTTTATTTCTCTTTTGTTTGAATGTAGACAGCTGTGTTTTCCAGTCTCCGGAATGTAGGCTGCTGGCAGTGGGAGGCAAAGTCTTTTTTTTGTAGTATTATTCCAGTCCCAAGGAGTTTTTAGTTTTAGAGTTTGTGCCAAAAATGTGTTGTTTGAGCACTGTGCTGATCTGCTGAAGTAAAAATCTTAGAAAAAAATGAGAAAAGTACAGAAATAGGGAGCAAAGCACAGAGCTGTAAGCAAGAATGTGTGAACCTGTATGGGGCTGGATCGTCACCTGTTTCTAATGAACATTAATAAGCTGGATCTGACTGGTTTAACATCCTTTTACAGGTCAGTGTTAAGAGCGTAGTCACATTTTAAGTTCTCAAGGGAATTCAATGGTGCACAGAGACTCTGGCTGAGGGAGCAACCATTGCTCTTTAACTCTTTAATAGACCAGGATATTTTTAAATTTGATTCTCTCAGAAAAGCTTTGTGGTCTGCAAACATCACTAAAATTGGACATTTAATTCACGAGGGAGGATGGATACCTGCTGAGGCTTTGGCCTTAAAACTGGGCATGAGGTCAGTTCGAGTGACAGAGAGACTGTTAACTCAAACATGTGAGTTTTTACCAGTGGACTATAGATTGGATTTAGAGGCTTCGGACGTGGATACCGCTACATTCCCAGAGTTGACTTTTTCAGCTGACACAGGAGAGTGGCAGGAAACAGAGGGTGGACTGCTCTCTTTCAGATCATCTCAGCCAAGAATTTTCAGTGATACAGGAAAGAAGGCTCTATCTGTACTGTGTGTTAAAGTGGCACATTTCCACATGCTTGAAAACCTGAGGGAATCCAAGTGGCAGGATGTTTTTGGCTCAGATATTTCCCCTAAAGGCTGCTGGAGGACCCTCCCATACAAACCTCCCATTGAGAAAAGGTCTGGAGACCTTCAGTGGAGGGTAGTGCATGGTATAATAGCCACAAACAGACACAGAGCACACATTGATCCACAGGTAGGGGAGCAGTGTCCTTTTTATGGGGAACAAGAAACAGTGTTTCTCTTATTTCTTAATTGTTTTAGACTACAACCTATGCTTTTTATTCATGGACCTAAATACAGCAGGAGCAAAATGCAAGTTCATGTTTTATAACATTTTATATTTGAGCAAGCAAAACGGACTATTTGGCTGTCACGTAAAATAAAACTACTTGGTTCGGGTTTGACTGATGTTATTTTGGTGTTTAGGGGATTAATAAAATCCTGTATTAATATAGAGCATGCATATTATATGTTGATTGATGACTTGGATAGTTTTAGATCTAAATGG
Organism: Sinocyclocheilus anophthalmus; assembly: GCA_018155175.1. Lineage (NCBI taxonomy): Eukaryota > Metazoa > Chordata > Actinopteri > Cypriniformes > Cyprinidae > Sinocyclocheilus > Sinocyclocheilus anophthalmus. The sequence goes on from JADLZN010002850.1 coordinate 18,369, forward strand.
GGCATAAACCAATGTATTTGTGAAATTGATTATGATTGTTGTTTGCAGATTTCTGTCTGAGTGATGAAAGATTGTAAACTGCTGTTTCTGATGTGTGTACAATTATTTATGTACATTATTTATATTATTCCATTTTTATTTTCTTTTAATATTTCAATAATGCTTATCTGAAAATTTGTTGTAAATAAAGAGATTGTTAAAGTCAAGTCAAAGTCTCTCTCACACACACACACACACACAGGTTTGTTTTTGTGAAAAGTGGAGACATCCCATAGGAATAATGGTTTTTAACTGTACAGACCGTATATTCTATTGCCCTATACCAACCCTACCCCTAAACCTACCCTCACAGGAGACTTTCTGCATTTTAAGATTTTCAATACACTGACCTCCACTCCATCTGTTGATTTATAGCGTGTTTTGAAATGGGACGGGGGTAATGCCTGAAAGTCACCGTCTCCTTGTAATACTTACGTCATAAAAACCTTTGTCATTATACAAATTTATGTCCTCATTTATCACCAAAATGCGTACACACACGCTCTCCTCTCGCTCTCTCTCCCTTACACAAAACTTTCTGCATTTTAGATGTTCAAAAACACTCATTCTGAATGATTTGAAATATGACACTAGAATTCCTCATAAAATCATCTTCTCGTGTAATACCATGGCAACCTATCATTATACAAATTTTGTCCTGCATTCACAAACACGCGTGCATGCAACACTCCCTCCCTCTCTCTCTCTCTCCCTCACACACCCACACACTCTCTTCTCTCGCAACCACACACACACACACTCTCTTCGCTCTCAAACACACACACAGCAACACTCTCTCTCTCAACAGCCACACTCATCCTCTCTCACACACCACAGCCTATCTCTCTCTCTCCCACCACACACACCAGGTTTTGTTTTTTGTGAAAATGGGACTCTCCATAGTCGTAATTTTTTTGGAATACTGTACAGACCGTATATTTATTGCCCTACACCACCCTACCCTAACCTACCCTTCTCTTACAGAAATTTCAGGTACCATTTCATCCACATCCATTCTGTTGATTTCTAAGCGTTTTGAAAGTGGACATTGGGAATGTTCTGACAAAGGCACGCTTCTCTCCCTTGTACTACCCCTCCATACCTTGTAGTATAGCAAAGTTATGTTCCTCATTTGGGCACAAAAACACACACACTCATCTCTCTAATCTCTCTCTCTTCCTCCTCTCTCCTCTCTCAACACACACACCCAACGCACACACACACACACACACACAACACACTCGCTCTCTCTACTCTCCCTCAAAACACACACACACTCTCGTCCTTCTCCCTCTTTCCCCCCTCTCCTCCTCCCCCTTCTCCTCCCCGTCTCTCAAACAAAACACACACACACTCTCTTCTCGTCTCTCTCTCATACAACACACACACACTCTCTCTCTCTCTCTGCCTTCTCTCCCTCACATAAACTTTTCTGCAATTTTTACTCTTAAAAAAAAACTCATTCTGAATTGATTTATAAGGTGGAAACTCAAAATTTCCTCATAACTCACCTCTTCCCTCGTGTAGATAAACCGATGTCATAGCCCCCTGCATTATAACAAATTGTTGTCCTCATAATCACAAACACAACGACACTACCTCTCTCGTCCTGCTCTCTCTCTCTTCTCCACACACACGGCCCCAACCCTCTCTCTCCTCTCTCTCTCACCACACACACACACCACACCACACACACACACACACCACAGTTTTGTGTTGGTGAATGTGGGTTCATTCCATAGGCGTAATGGTTTTAATACTGTACAAACCATATTTTCTGTTGCCCTACACCAACCCTACCCCTAAACCTACCCCTCACAGGAAACTTTGTGCATTTCTGCTCTGCCTTTTTAGATTTTCAAAAAAACTAATTCTGAATGATTCATAAGCCTTTTGAAATATGGGGACACTCAAAATGTCCTCATAAATCATCTTCTCATTGCAATACCTATGTCATACCCATGTCATTACACAAATTTGTGTCCTCATAAACCACATAAACATGCAAAACCACCCTACCAACACCACACTCAATTCAATTCATATTGCTTTATTGGCATGACATATTTAGGTGCATATTGCCAAAGCATTGCACATAGCAGAATAAAAACAAACAAAACAAAAATACATAAACAAACAAAACAAAAATACATGTAAAATACATCCATATATATTTATATAAACATTGATGGTACTACAAATGCAGATGTGTTCACTCTTTAACTCTTAGTTTGTGGCATTTATAAATATGATGTGCTACTATAGAGGAAGTAGGTCCTTCACCAAGTAATATTTTTAATTTGTGGTTTTCATGGAGCGACTGGAATTCAGGAATGTTCTGCTGTATTTGACTGTACAGTGAGTCTCTTGATGTGTATTTGTCACAGTGGAGGAGGAAGTGTTCCTCTGTCTCTACTGATCCTGATCTACATTCAGTACAGATGCGCTCTTCTTTATGTCATCTTCTCTCTATGGGCCACTGGTGGTCACTCAGTCTGTACTTGGTCAGTAAATGTCTGTGTGTTATATTCCTGACTGAGACCAGATAGTCAGCCAGACTCTACTCTGTTGAGTTTCAAATAACATTGGAGACGACTTTAGTCTTTGGTTTGTTTTTTCCAATGTTGTATGTATGTCTCCTCTTCATTCATAATTTCTTTGATTCTTACATGTTTTTCAGGGTTGGTGATATCGAGTGCTTTGTTAGTCAGATCTGACACCATTACACAAAGATGGCTTTTTTGAGCACTTTTTTGTGTGTTTTGAGTGCTTTAAGTTGAAGAGAATCTTCCAAACTAGAGTTTAAGTGGCTCCACTCAGCAGGCGTTATTAGGCATGTTTCTGTGGACATGAAGGATGCTTCTGCAGAACTCTTCATGCAGAGCTTCTAAAGGGTGTTTGTGCCAATCCTTATGGCTGTAGTTACTCGTAGCACACACACTCTCTCTCTCTCTCTCTCTCTCTGCACATGCGTGAGCGTTTGTTGAGCGTGTGAGTGGGTGACTCAAGTGTTTTCGGGTGGGACACCCCACCACCCACGCGCCCGCCTGCGTACATTTTATTTTGTGTGGCCGCTGTGCCAAACAAAGTTCTTTTTTTTTTCTATATTTTTTGTTTTTTTCCTTTATGGTGTTAAAGGATAACAGAGAAGAGTTGGACATAACGTTTAACTTTAAGCACGATTAATTCAATTATGTGATCTATGCCACAACTAATAACATGAGATGCCTTAGTTGTGGTGAAATAGGACACCTTGAGAGGGCTTGCCCGAGAAACGAAAAAAAATCCAAGCACAATGTTTCGACGGTCTCGGTTGAAAAGGCAGGTAAAGATGAGGAGGTAGTACATACTGTTAGAGAGAGCTGCCTACAACAGCTAATGTACCTTGCTGTACAGGTTTTTGCCCCCTTCCGGTTTAATAATGTTTTTGCATATTTGTCACGTTTAAAAGATTCAGATCATCAAACAAAGTTTAATATTACACAAATATAATGCAAGTAAATAGAAAATGCAGTTTTTAAATGATGATTGCAATTTAAGGGAAAAAAGCTGTCCATACCTACGTGGCCCTACGTGAAAAATTTATTTCCCCCTCCTGTTAAATCATGAAAGAATTGTGATTAACCACATTTTTTTAGAAAGCTGAGTTAAATTTCACCAGCCAAACCTGGGCCTGATTACTGCCAGACTTGTTTTATCAAGAAATGACTTAAATAGAACCTGTCTGACAAAGAAAAGCATGCTTAAGGAGCAACACATCATGCCGCGATCTAAAAAAAATTCAAGAACAGATGAGAATCAAAAAAGTTGACATGTATCAGTCTGGAAAGGAATATAAAGCCATTTCTAAGGCTTTGGGACACCAGCGAACCACGGTTAGAAGTCCTTTTCCCAAATGGAGAGAAACTTGAACATTGGTGAACCGCCAGGAGGGCCGCCTACCAAATTCTCCAGTGGAAGCGCAACGACTACTCCTCCCGGTATGTCATAAAGAACCAGTAACATCTAAAGAACTGCAGGCTTTACTTGCCTCAATTAAGGTCAGTGTTCTTGATTCAACAATAAGAAAGAGACTGGCATCCATGGGAGAGTTCCAAGGGAAAAGCCATTGCTGACTAAAAAGAACACAAAGGCTCGTCTCTCTTTTGCCAAAAAATATCTTGTTTATCCTCAAGACTTTTGGCCAAATATTCTGTGGACTGATGAGACAAAAGTTGAACTTTTTGAAAGGTGTGTGTCCCATTACATCTGGCGTAAAACCAACACAGCATTTCATAAAAAGATCATCATACCAATAGTCAAACATGGTGGTGGTAGTGTGATGGTTCTTGGGGCTGCTTTGCATCTTCAGCCTGGATTTATTGCCATAATTGACGGAACCGATGAATTCGCCCTCTATCCGGAGAAAATCCTGAATTAAATGTCCGGCCGTCAGTTTTTTGACGTCAAGCTCAAGCGCACTTGGTGTCTGCAGCAGGGGGACACTGATATCCAGAAACACACCAGCAAGTCCCCTTTGAAAATGGCTCAAGAAAAAAAAAATTAATTTTTGGAGTGGCGCCCAAATCAAAGTCCAGTACTTACAATCCGATTGAGATGCTGTGGCCATGACCTTAAACATTCATTTCATGCTCAAAAACCCTCCAATATGGCGGAAGAAACAATTCTGCCAAGAAGAGTGGCCCAAAATTCCTCCACAGCGAGGTTGAAAGACTCCTTGGGCGTTATCGCAAACGCTTGACTGCAGTTGTTGCTGCAAAGGGTGGCACAACCAGTTATTAGATTTAGGGGACAATTACTTTTTTGCGTAGGGCCAGGCAGGTTTGGACAGCTTTTTTCCCTTAATAAAATGAATAATCATTTAAAAACTGCATTTTGTATTTACTTGCATTATCTTTATGTGATATAAAAAATTTGTTTGATGATCTGAATCTTTTAAGTGTGACAAATATGCAAAAAATAAAAAAAAACAGGAAGGGGGTGAAAACCTTTTCACAGCACTGTAGTTGGAGAAATCAATGCACACAAATCTGCAGATGTAAACCCAATAGATCTATCAGGTAATGCAGCAGCTTCGAAACAAACAGGCGAAGAAAGACAAACTATGGTTGAGATGGAAGAAGATTCTATATCTGAAAAGATGCAGTCAGCTAATGGTTCAGGTGATAGGCAGAGTTCATAACAAGTTGAAGAAATTGTAAAAGGAAGATTTGTAAAGATAAGAGCTCAATATGAAAATCAGTTTTAAGTTTTTTTTATGTATCTATGCTCCCACCAATGCAGTTGAAAGAATGTTTTTTTTAAGTATATTATGTAAAGCAATAAGTGATTGTAACACTGAAGATTTGTTTTTAATAGGAGGGGACTTTAACTGTACGGAAAATGCCTCTGATAGGAATCATGTTGAGCCCCATATGGCTTCTCGAAAAAGACTTCTTCAATTAGTAGAAATGCATGATTTAACAGACATATGGATACATTTTCATAAGACACAGAGGCAGTATACTTGGCTTCATTCATACAATAATATGTTGTCTTTAGCCAGGTTGGACAGATTTTATGGTTTTAGTCATCAACCTAATATTTTCAAAGATTGTTCTATTATTCCAGTCAGTTTTTCAGATCATAGTTTAGTGCAGTGTTTTTTAACTTTGGGATCCATAAAACCTAAGAGTGCGTTGTGGCATGTTAATAATAGTTTATTATCTGATTTGGAATTTATGGATATTTTTACGTTTTTTTGGAATGACTTAAGAACCAAAAAGTCTGATTTCCAATCATTGCAGCAATGGTGGGACTTCGGTAAAATACAAATTAGACAATCGAGTCAACAGTATGCTTGCAACATCACCAAAGACTTAACTAATTTAATGGTAAATTTAGAAGAAGATATAAAGAAACTTCAAGAATCTATTGATACTGAACAAAATCAAGAGCTTATTGTAATTTTAGACAAAAAAAAGAAAGAATCGGCTGAACTTTTAAACCTGAAAGCCCAAGGGGCTCTGATCAGATCCCGCTTCCAGAATATAGAGTGGATGGATATACCTTCAAACATTTTTTTTAATTTGGAGAAAATAAATGGTCAAAAAAGTATATATGGCATACACTGTAAGGATGGAGCACTCTTGTTGAATCATACAGAGATTCGTAAGAGGGCAGTAGAATTTTATGAAGAACTGTATAGCAGTGAGCTTTCACACAGGTCAGACAGTGATCATATGTTTATTGAAGGTCTTCCTCAGGTATCGAATGATGCCAATGGTGAGCTTTGTAGAGTGTTGACTTCAGAAGAGCTACAGAAAGCTCTTCAAAGCATGGAATGCGGCAGAGCACCAGGAATAGATGGCCTATATGCAGACTTTTATAAGTCTTTTTGGCCTGAGATTGGTGCAGATCTGCTTGCAGTCATCAATGAAAGGTTTGAGTAGTGGAAGATTACCACTCAGCTGCCGCAGAGCAGTCCTTACTCTACTGCCAAAGAAAGGAGACCTGAGTGACATAAAAAATTGGAGGCCTGTCTCTTTGCTATGCAATGATAATAAAATTATATCTAAAGCGTCGTTAGCAAATAGATTAAGTAAGGTTTTAGTAGAAATCATTCACTCTGATCAGACTTATTGTGTTCCAGGTAGGCACATTTTTGATAATATTTAGTTTCTTAGAGACTTTCTTGATTCAGGAGTGGTGACTTTCAACGTATTCCCAACTTCTGAGCCTCCTCGCCTGAAGTTATGGTTGATTGCTCTTCGGGCTGGATATCAACACACCCATTAACGTAAACTACGCCAGAGCGCGTACACACACCACATGCACCGGAAGCCGTGCGCACGCCCAAAGACAGTTGGACATAGTGGTGTATTAGAGGTAAAAAAATATAAATACTCTTCGGCTTCTGGCACAAACCAATCGTTTCGTGTCTTAGGACATCAATGTGTCGTCACGAGCCGCAGGGTTTAATTTGGATTTGTCTGTGCATGTTTTTTTTTACTCTCATAGATTTTGTTACCATTGCCATGCATTATACGACTGATAGACTGCAACGGTTAAAGTTAAAAATCATCAAATGTGTTCTACTGAAGAAACAAAGTCACCTACATCTTGGATGCCCTGGGGGTAAAGCAGATAAACGTCACATTTTCATTTTTGGATGAACTATCCCTTTAAAAAATTTTTTTGAAGGAGTAGAAGAAAAAATAGTGGGTTGTTTGAATAAATGGAAATTTTACTTTCCAATATGTCTTATAGAGGACAGGTTTTAATTATCAACAATTTGGCAGCCTCTATTCTTTGGCATTGGTTAACTTGTATTGATCCACCACCACTTTTATTTTTAAAAAAGTTCAATCTATTTTAGTTAATTTCTTTTGGGATAATTTACATTGGGTTCCACAAAGTGTTTTATTTTTGTCTAAAGATGAAGGGGGACAAGGTCTGATTCATTTGCAGAGTAGAGCGGCAGCTTTTAGGATACAATTTGTACAAAGGTTCATTGATACTCCTGTAAATGAAAATTGGAGTTTGGCTGCTTCTATTATTTTAAATTTGAAGGTTTGGGCTTGGACAAGTCTTTGTTTTGGATGAACCCTAAGATGTCTGTATCCAAGTTACCTATTTATTATTGTAATTTATTTAAAGTGTGGTCACTTTTTACAGTATTGAGATGTGAAAATACTGACTCTTTGTATTGGACTTTACAAGAACCACTGATTTTTGGTTCACGTTTGGATGTGTCGAACGAAAACATTTTTCCTGTTTTGACAGACTTACTTATCAAGTCTCATGTCACTACTCTTGGGAGGCTAATTCATATAATTGGACCTGAAATTTCTAACACCAAAGCAATGGTGGAAAAGTTAAGTCTGAAGTCAAAACGAGTAATAACTCAACTGTTGACTAAGTGGAAAGAAAACATTACTGAAGAAGAACTTAAAATGATCAAAGACTTTGCAGAAGGGCAGACTCGGCCTGAGAAAGATGAATTTGTGTATAGTACCTGATTTGGAAATGTGTAATGGGTTTCTTTTAAGGTGTAATAATTTAGTTTTGTCAGGGAAAGGGAGAGCATCTAGTAAAGAAATGCATAGATGTTGTGTCAAAGTTTTCAACAAAAAAAGTCTTGATGGAAAAATAGATATCCCATAGGCGTAATGGTTTTTATACTGTACAGACTATATATTCTATTGCCCTTTACCAACCCTACCCCTAAACCTACCCCTCACAGGAGACTTTGTGCTATTTCAGATTTTCAATACACTCCATTCTGTGTGATTTATAAGCGTTTTGAAAAGTGGGGACATGGGGTAATGTCCTGAAAAGTCACCTTCTCCTTGTAATTCCTATGTTATACCTTTGTCATTATACAAATTTATGTCCTCATTTGTCACAAAAACGCGTACACACACACACACACACACACACCACCTCTCTCTCTCTCTTTCTCACTCACACACACACACACACACACACACACACACACTCTCTCTTTCTCGCTCTCTCTCTCTCACACACACACACACACACACTAACACACACACAAACACACCACACACACACACACACACTGGTTTCCATGTTTGATGGGGACAAACTTTATAATCATCACTTCTGGGGACCACCCTTTCTAAAGGGTTTAGAGGTCTGAAAATTTTAGGGACACTAGCCATAGCTTTGTTAGCCTATACACGACTTCAGATACCTGAATTAATGAAGTAATGACTTGACCACTCTTAATAGGGACTTCTGAAAAATCGGATGAGCATGACTTACAGGGACCAAATTTGCATATATTATATGCATATAATTTGCATAATACACACACATTCCTGTGATTTGTGGGGACCTTGCAACAATAAGTATTACTAATGACAAATAAAAGGCATTTATATGAAGTTAATCTTGACTGCATTTGTTAATTTGCTCTTAAAATGGGTTTAATCGACAACCAAGTAGAATTAATATGTTTATTAGTAGTACAAAAGTTAAAATTGTAGAAATTTAACTTAGATTAGGTTATGTGGAGATGTAGTGAGGTCTGCAAACGGTGCTAGTGACGCAAAGCTTTACTCGCGCATAAAACACCTAAGCCCAGTTTCACAGACAGAGATTAGTTTAAACCAAGACTGTAGGCCTTACTTAAATTAGGGTATTTAAACGGCTTCTATAAAATGACTTCGGAAAAAAACAACATTACTGGTGTACATCTTGAGACAAAACAATATCACTGACATATTTTAAGATCCTTCAGCTAGGACAATTCAAAAATGCATTTTTTCTGGGACCAGCCTTAAGCCTTGTCTGTGGAAGCAGGGACTAGTGTTGTGCATGTAATACATCTCCTCAACATGTAGAATTTTGGTTGGATTGACTGATTGATGGTTCCTATGTTTGATTGGAATCATCAGTGTGACTGGAGTGGACTGATGTTGCAGTGAACAAGTTCTTTATTCATATGCAAAGGATTGTTTGTGAGTAGTGAACTAGTGATTAGAAGTTTAGATTAATATGAATTAATAGTGAGTAGTGATTGTTTGTTGAAGCCTGGCAAGAGCGGATTCCAAATCTTCAATACTTATCTTGCTGGATCTGTCCGCTGCTTTTGACACGGTTAACCACCAGATCCTCCTGTCAACCCTATTGGCAAAGGGCATCTCAGGATCCGCACTCCAGTGGTTTGAGTCTTATCTCTCAGATAGGTCCTTCAAGGTATCTTGAAGATGTGAGGTGTCCAAGTCGCAACATCTAGCTACTGGGGTGCCTCAGGGTTCTTGGACCACTTCTCTTCTCTGTCTACATGGCATCACTAGGTTCTGTCATTCAGAAACATGGCTTTTCATATCACTGCTATGCTGATGACACTCAACTCTACCTCTCAATTCCATCCTGATGATCCGACGATAGCTGCTCACTTCTCAGCTTGTCTAACAGACATTTCTTGCTGGATGAAGGACCATCACCTTCAACTCAACCTTGCCAAGACAGAACTGCTTGTGGTTCCAGCAAACCCATCACTTTATCAAAATTTCACTATCCAGTTAGGCTCATCAACCATAACTCTTTCAAAAACAGCCAGAAACCTTGGGGTTGTGATTGATAATAAGCTGAATTTCTCAGACCACATTGCTAAAACTGTCTGATCCTGCAGATTTGCTTTATACAACATCAAGAAGATCAGGCCCTTTCTTTCAGAACATGCAACACAACTCCTTGTTCAAGCTCTTGTTCTATCCAGGCTGGACTATTGCAATGCTCTCTTGGCAGGTCTTCCAGCCAGTTCTATCAAACCTCTACAATTAATCCAGAACCCAGCAGCAAGATTAATTTTTAATGTGCCAAAAAGAATGCACGTCACACCTCGGTTTATAAATTTGCACTGGCTACAAGTAGCTGCTCGCATAAAATTCAAGGCATTATTGTTTGCCTACAAAACCACCACTGGCTCTGCATCCCTTTACCTAAATTCATTACTTCAGACTTATGTGCCCTCTAGAAGTTTGCGTTCTGCAAGTGAACGTTGCTTTATTGTTCATCCCAAAGAGGCCCAAAATCACTTTCTCTGACTTTTAAAATAAATGTTCCCTCCTGGTGGCACACTCCTGGTCACGGTTGGTGGTAGTGTGAATAGCACGGAGAGAGGAACGAGGAGACCAGGAATACAAAAAGAAGGAGTTTAATTAAATAACGGGGAATCACACATAGCTCAAAGAGTTGACATTGACATACAATTCCAGACAAGGGAGAACAGAATGGGCTAGAACAAAATAGGGTAGATAACGAGGGGCAGACAGGTGATGGTGATAACCAATAACAAGGACAGGTGATACTCATAATGTGAAAAGGAACTGGAAGGACCAAATAAGGAAAACAGGAACATACACGTGACAGATCGCCCCCCCCTCCCGGACGGCATCCCGCCCGTAACAGTACCATCGTGTACCATGGCGGATCAGGACCATGGTCGGAGCAGCATTCGGGTTTCCATGCAGAGCCGGGGACTCGGGTTGCCATGGCGGAACAGGGGGCTCAGAAGGCCATGGCGGAACAGCGGGCTCAGGTTTCCATGGCGGAACAGGGGGCTCAGGTTGCCATGGTGGAGCCGGGGAATCAGGAGCCCTCCATGGGCTTAACGGGGAATCAGGAGTCCTCCGTGGGCCACACTCGGGAACAGGAGCCCTTCCTGGGCTTAATTGGGGATCAGGAGCCCTTCCTGGGCTGAATTGGGGACCAGGAGCCCTTCCTGGGCTGAACTGGGGATCAGGGTAGCACTGACGTGGTGCTGGCACTGGAGGGTGCTCTGGAGGAGCAGGCACAGCAAAGTGCTTTCGAGGAGCTGGCACTGGAGTGAGTTCTGGGACTGGAGCAGACACTGGAGTGAGCTCTGGAAGGCGCTTACGAGGAGCAGGCACTGGCACTGGAATCGACACTGGGGCCTCATGAACATATGTTGGGCTTGTCATATTAATGTTCATTGGGCTTGCCATATTATTGTCCGACGGGCTTGCCATATTATTGTCCGGCGGGCTTGCCACATTAACGTCCGGCGGGCTTGCCACATTAACGTCCGGCGGGCTTGCGTGAGGAACGGCCGGCTTCCTTGTGGGAACCGCGAATGGCGGCGGGCTTGAGTGAGCCGCGGACGGCGGCGGACAGGTTCTGGCTTGGGACCGGACACTCCCCAGACACTGGAAGACACCTTCCCTCCAACTTAGTCCAGTGGTGTCTGGGAGGTCCACGGGGCGATAGTAGTTGGCCCTGAGCGAGAACAGCTGATTAAGGACAGCTTCTAACACAGTCACCGCGGCGAGCTTGCAGAACTCCCTGGCGTACTCGTAGAAGGGGAGATCTTGGCGGGATATGGCGAGGAAACGAGCAGTGAGCAGGAAAAACTAGGAAACAAAAAACTTTCAAAAAATGTGAAAAAGGAAAAACGAGGAGAAGGGGCGCTGCTTATTTTTTTTTTGGTCTGGAATTCTGTCACGGTTGGTGGTAGTGTGAAGAGCACGGAGCGAGGAGACCAGGAATACAAAATGAAGGCGTTCAATTCAATCACGGGGAATCACACATAGCTCAAAGAGTTGACATTGACATACGATTCCAGACCAGGGAGAACAGAATGGGCTAGAACTAAATAGGGTAGATAACGAGGGGCAGACAGGTGATGGTGATAACTAATAACAAGGAACAGGTGATACTAATAATGTGAAAAGGAACTGGAAGGACCAAATAAGGAAAACAGGAACTCAACAGGAACATACATGTGACAATCTGTTTTGTTTTTATTTATTATACAATTATAATTCTGACTTTCTGACTTCTTCTGATTAACAAAAGCAAAAAAGTCCTCTAACACTAGCTTGCTCTATTCTTTTTCTATTCTATCTGTTTTCTTTTTATTTATTATATGATAAAAAAAACCTTGCTATGTGTACTATATTAAGCGAACTGAGACTTGTTAGCACTTACACATAATTGCTCTTTTGTTGATTCTGATTGCTTCTATTGTCCTCATTTGTAAGTCGCTTTGGATAAAAGCGTCTGCTAAATAACAATGTAAATGTAGTGAATAATTGCCTGTTCCAACCCATATCATACCCACAAGTCAAACATTTAAATCTTTCCACTTCAAACAATTCTTTCTATAATTGTAATTTTCTTTTAAATAGAGTTCAGCCCCAGCCAAGCGCCCAGCATCAGCTACTCTTCATTCACCGGATACTTATCAATACAATAAACCTACTATTAATCAAACTTCAAGACATTAATTCAGATTAAAATGACTGAATTCAACTTTTATTACTTCACATAAGAACTCAAATGAAGTCAAACCTCAAAACAAAACCTGAAAAGTCCTGTTATACTAAAAGATACAAAAATAAATAAAATCATATTTTAAAAAATTATAACTTTCAACTAACTTTCACACATGCTTTCTTTCACAGACTTGAATTAAAAAAGAAGAAAAAAAGACAACTTTAGAACAACTTTTGTTAGACCAATGCTTTTCAGCTTGTGGCCTTTATCATAAAACATACTGCAAACATGAAACTCTATTTGAAATGTTGTTGGATGAAGGCCACAAGCTGAAAGGCACTGGTTTAACAATAAAGTTATTCAATTTCTTTAAGTGTTGCTGTGGCTTTAACTTCTTTCAACAAAAGCTGCCATGCCAGAGAGTTGCATCTTCACAGTATTATCTGCACTGCAATTTCTTTTTGTAAGCTGTAATGCGATTATAAACGTAAAATTTTACGGTCTTCCAATTGCGGTTCCTCAGAGCTTCTGGTTCAGCTTTCAAGCATTTCTCACAGTCACTCTTTGCTGGTACAGTGCCAGATATGATGAATGGCTTCAGGTGCCTTTCCACCGCCTGCACCTCTGTCTGCTGCCAGGGAGTTTTCTTCTGGGCAGTTTTACCTTAAAGTGATCAGAAAGAAAGAAATGATTAAGAGTGTGTGCTGGAATTCCAATCTGAAGTTCTGAATCATTTAATCAGTATTTAAGTCAGCATCTATCCTTTTTCCTATGCCCCATGATGTTTTGCGCAAACTATGGGTGGAACTTCTGTTACGACGTAAACAATCATTCGCTGCAGTCACAGTGTCGCTTCTCATTCATTCATAGCAAGATGTGGAATCACACGCTGACAGAATTTATAAAGGACAACATCAACATACCCGTCCCTTCCTTAATAGAGGAATGTGAGGATGATTTAAAAAAGTGGCCTCGCATAACGTACAGTAGCATTTTTAGCTACTTTGTTGATTCAATTGCTTGTGATGGTAAGGCAATGAGCAATTTGAAAAGCTCAGAGGCTTATCAATACCTTCACAGTAATAAAGTAGGTCGTGTGCTATTCAAGGATGTGGGCAATGATTTTGTGTACTTAAAAGCTGATGTAGAGCCGAGTCAAACCCTGAATGCATCACACCATAAAGCTTGGGTTTTAGTGTCTACGTCAGGTGTCATACAGACGGCAGGGTGCTCATGTATCGCAGGTCAGGGCGCTCATGTAGTCACGCAGCTGCAGTAATGTGGAAGGTCAGTAAAAAATACATGTGAAAAAAAAAAGGATGATGATGATGAGGACCCACTTTAAATAAACTGTGTTTAACGACTATGTACTAACATTTCAATTAATCACTTTATATAATGCACTGTGCATTGTGTAAATACGTTTTTACACTGTACTTATATTTATCTGCATGTAATTACATCTAAAATTACACTGCTAACCATACCCCTTAAACCTACCCATACCATGGAACCTGTGCCAGCCTTACCCAAATTACACATCAGTGGCATCAAACGTAAAAAAAAAAAATTCTCAACATATGCACATACTCGTTAAAGACACCTAATATGAAGTGGGATTGATGATGATGATTGTACTTTATTATTAGTATTATCATTAGTATTAGGCTAGTAGTAAAAGCATAATCTGAGTGCTAACTAGTGTTTTACATCTAAAAGCTACAATCCTAGGGAGGCAAGAAAATAAAGAGTAAGAAAGACTATTATTTCTTCTATAAAGGTAGAGAATGCAGTCAGGCAAGGCAAGACAGGCATGTCATGTACTGATGTGCAAAGGAAGTGGAGTGCAGGCACGAGGAAGAATGTAGGGCTGAGGAAGGTAAAACACATCAACTTTAAATGCCATAGACCAGGTCACACATATCCAGGCCCATCATCATTACCTCCAGGTCTAACAACTTCCCCCCAGCATTTCAAGAACCATACTGAGTTTGTAAGCAATAGCAATTCATCTGTGATGGCACCACTGCTTCAGCTGCAGACATAAGGTCTTCTTCAGCTAAGTTCAGAGCAGATGTAGGCAGCAACAAGACCAGCTCAAGTGAACGTGATACAGACATATCACACACAGACCACAGCTTAACACAAAGTTGTAGGAAGTGCCTTTTGTTTTATGAGTCCTACATAAAACTAGCACCCACCCAAGCAACTACACTAATGGAAGAAACCAAGGTCCAGAGCACCTCACAAATGTGGCATGATGCCAGAAAGCTCCGTATCACTGCCAGCACAGCAAAGAGAGTACCCAAATTACCTACTACTAACCCCAAAAAATTCCTCAATGAGCACTTCTACCCAGCCTTCAAAGGTAATACTGCTACAAAATATGGCAAAGAAAATGAGGGCAATATCATCCAACTCATGAAAAGCCGAGGGCACGCTGTGGAGAGGAGAGGCCTGGTGATCCATCCTGAACATCCTTGGTTGGCAGCTAGCCCAGATGGCATCCTAGACTCAACGAAGCTTCTCGAGATCAAGTGTCCCTTCAAGAGTTCCATGTCACTTACTGAGTTTCTGAATCGACCAAATGGTGACATCAGAAGCTTAGGTGATGGGCAGTATGTTATTCTTCCAGATGGAAAGGATGGATACTACCTCCAAGTGAGTAAAAAAAACTAACTCATAATATGCATATAATAAAAGCACTATTTAAATTAATATAAAGTATAAATTAAACTGTAAGCACATTTTTGCAATCCAAATTCAATTCAATTTGATCAAATTATTGAACTTTGAAGTGTGACATCTTCCTTCAGGTCCAGTTGACCATGATGTGTGTGGGTCTACTGAGCTGCCAGCTGGTCATCGGGACATCAACTGAGCACCTAGAAATGGACATTCCATTTGAGAAAAAGAAGCTCATGTGCAACAGCTACAGAAATGTTACTTTTTACACATGCTGCCAGCATTAGTTGATGATTTTGCTGATAAGAAGATAAATCTATGCAGCTTTTAAACAAGTAGAGGATGAGGAATGTGGTACACAGTATACAAACATACCAATACAATGCAAATAAGTTTCATCAGTTTATTTCTTAAGCAACATGAGGATGAAATACATGAAAGAATCCTGTAAATATTTTTACTGTCTACATAGTGTACAAAAACAACCTGTCAAAAAAAAAAAATTTTTTTTTAAGACATGTATCTTGTTAATGACAGTAAACTATAAGCACATGCAGTTTAAGTGATGATAAATGTTCATCTATGTGCTTGAGATAAGCTCCCCTCTTAAATTTACAAGAGCAGCACAAATTCCTAATATTTTGTCAAACTCTGGGACCAAATTAATAGGCAAAGCCTGTGAGAGAATCTTGCACACCTTTGGCTGCCTTATTGCACGTTCAATGTGAATGCGGTCATGAGCAATGCGTCGCGTGTGGGTGACTTCCTCATTAGTCAGCTGGCACTGCTAAATGGTGGCATAACTAAGTTCACCTTGCGTTCCTCCAATAAGTCCCTGATAGTGAATCCACGGTCCGCCATCACCTCATCTCCGGGCCTCAAGCAGTCCACAAACCCTGAGTTCTGTGCAATGTACCTGTTGCTACATTTGCCACCATAAGTCATGAGATGCATAAGAAATATTTAGACATGTAACACAAACCATAATCCATAACAACAAAAGACAATACTTTATTTATCCTTTTCTGATAAGAAGTGTGTTCTGCAAACGCGAGCATTTTGATGATCGTTTCTGTCCAGTCCACTCATTTTATCACGTTTAACCACAGCTGTCGTCATTTTTTTGTCTGGCGGTGGCAGCAGGTATGCGTTAAAATGTCAAATTGGAGCCTGTATTATGTCGATTCTGGCAACTAACATCACAACAAGATATTTTAAGCTCCTTTTGTAGTCGAATCTGTGCTGGTTTGAATTGGCCGCCTCCAGTTTTCGCTTTGTTTTGCCTCCAGCTAAACGACGTGTGACGTCGGCACAAAAAGGGTCTATAAACAACTACAGATGGGTTTCTGAGCATTATGATCTAGAAACTCATGTGTAGAGAAGAACCATTTAGAAATTCTGAAATGTTTGATGTCTGCATTTATATATGCAAGATGTATTTTGAGTGTTTGTTCATCTGCAATACGTCTCCTGTCAGATGTCAAATAGACATTTACAGAGACGGACAAAGTACTCAATTCCATTACTTGAGTGAAAGTACAGATACTGCTGGTCGAATATTACTCCATTACAAGTAAAAGTTGTAAAGACAGATTTTTACTAAAGTAAAAGTACAGAAGTACTTGCTTTTAAAAGTACTTAAGTACCAAAAGTAAATTTCCTTTTTTATGTCAATGCACTGTTTTATTGTTGTACGTAATACTTGCAATACTTCTGAAGCAACTTAGAATACATTACACCTACTGAATACACTGACTAGCTTTTAGTATCTTTGGAATAAAGAGTTTTAGAATGTTAAAAACCTATGGGGGAAAAATCAACACCCCTACCCACCCCCACAAAAGCAGTATGGTAGTGATCTCACGGTTCTGACAGTGTGTTCACACATCTATGTGTAGCCATTCATCCACATTTGAACAGAGTGGACAGTGAAATCCTGTAAATACAGAGTGATAAGGAAAAAAAAAATTCAAACCTGCTTTAAAACCCAGCAACATAACTGTAGATGTATAACTTTACAACAGAAACAATGCTTTAACAAAAAATCAAAACAGCAAGACTTATTTGACATAAAAAAAACGTTTTAAATGCTGTCTAATCGCTCTCGCAGTACTTTGATGTCACACACAGAACGGTCTGTGCAGTGCTGCTTCAGTCAAACACCCATTGTGTTTTATTAGGAGACGCTCAACAGTTCTTCTGTGGCTTTATAGGTAATATTTTCACTTACAATTTAGCAAAGCCAGACAATATTGTGTCTAATATATACCACAATATTAATTTCTTATTATTTATTTTTTGTAAATAAATATCACATTTGGAACTAGTCGGTGTTCAAAATATGCTGGGTAATCACTTCAAGTAGCCCTACAAGAGTGATTACTGATAAACTGTCTGAAAAAAAGTCATGTTTTAGAGAAGAAAAAATCATCTACTGACTTTCAAAGCTGCTACATAGAAATGACTTTCTATTTTGAGGACCTTGATAGAAATGTAGTTGAGTGAAAAGTACAATATTTATCTTTCATATGTAGTGAAGTTAAAGTTATAAGTTACCAGAAAAAATAATACTCAAGTAAAGTACAGATCCTCAAAAAGTGTACTTAGGTTACTGTCCGCTCTGGACATTATTAGAATGCATTCTGAGACATTTATCAGATTACATAGCAGATGTTTCCCAGATCTTTAGCAGACGTCTTACAGATGTGCTTGTGCTGTCTGGGTAGTTGAGATGCAGATACAATTAACTTTTATTACTGTCATTCATAATGTCAAAATATTATAATAAATACAAATATATATATATATTAGGGAGTGGAAATGGCTAATAAGCCTACAAGTACTTCTCTGCAGCCATCTACTAGTGGTCATTTAATGTCTTTTTTTATTTTTTTAAGTAAACGTTTACTTTCCTACATTATGAAACTTTTAGTTGTATAAATGGGGCAACCTATGAAGGATGAACAAATAATATCACATTAAAAATAACTTTCAAATTCAGTAAAAGCTTTGAAATACTGGGAAAAGTTGAGTTAAGCATTTAAAAACACTTGAAAACATTAGACCATTTCTGCCACAAGTTGTTCCAGTAGTTTTACTGTTAAATCCATGGTGAATGGTGGTGATTTGTGTTTATTGAACAGTGTTTTTCCTGGTTTCCACATCAGTAGCGTTTGTTCTGATATCTGTAGCTTTAACAGAATTCAGCGCCGAATCTGAATGCTTCTCACAAGATTTCACAGAGATATTATTGATTCTGCGATGAATTCGACTGCTTTCTTCACTGTATCTCCCAGCGCTGTGTATAACGGTGTTGCGTGATCGAGATCAGATAAACCGAGCAGATAAACGAGTAGTGCGGATTTGTTCTGCTTTCGGTTTGTTTGTCCAATGTAGCTCTTGTAAATCGGTCATGATGAGAACGCAAGGCTGTTCATTACATTTTTGGAATGGAGAAACCTTTCTTTGACTGAAATGCGAGTAGCCAAATGACGTCACGGTACGCGTCTAGCCCAAATCAGCGGTACAAACTGCTATACTGTATTCTAAAATGATCTGATATTAACTTTTGCATGGATTTTATTGAAAAGAGCTTAGGCTCGTGTAATCAGAAGTTTTAAGATATATGAATATGCTTTTAAGTTTTTCTCACCTCATGGGTTTACATTATCTTAACAAGCAAAGCAATTCAACATTACATTAAATATTTGGGCAACAGATTATCACAAATATTTTGTTTATTGAACACAGTATACAGTCATTGACTGAACATATTTGGGTTCAGTGTAAGCACTGAAAACATATCACAACATAGTGCAGAACAAATAACGTTACATTATAAAACATTCCAATATGGGACATTACCATAAGGCCAGGAATGGATAAACAACATTAAACAATAAATAAAAAAAATTCCAATAGAAGGTCAGCTTAAAATATGTAACGCAAAGCAAACGCATTCCCTGAGGTATTCTGTGGTGGTTTTCTTATAAATTGATCGTCGCTTTTTTTGTCTCAACTTACTTTTGAATTCAGTTAATGATTAATTCAGTTTTATGTTTCTTGAAAATATTTAGTTTCACAGCATAAGTATTAGAAACACAAGCACTGCTGTATATTACCATTATTGTCATGGTTGGGTATGAAGGGATGAGGCTAGGACTCAGTGATGCAGGAGATAAGGGCTTTTTATTCAAATAAAACAAAATAAACAACAAAAACTACCCCGTGGGGGAAAAACAGGCTGGCAAGGCTAGGCAAGGCAGGATCTGGACATGACACGACACATCCAGGGAGATACAATGACAAACTGCCCCTGGACTGCAAACACAAGGAGAATAAATGGAGAGCATATGAGGAGGGTAACGAGGGAACACATGTGGGGCAAATTAACCAATAATCAGGCAACAAGATGGGTGGGGTCAAGACAATTGACATGAGAGCACATGGCACACAGGAAACAAAGACAAAAGCCATGTGCTCACACAAAACAACAACACAAGACAACAAGAAAAGTACGCGGCTGAACACAAACTGTGTGCTACACAAAACACAACACACGTGGACAGAAGAGCGCACGGCCGAGTGAACTCGAGACCGCACGCTCACACAACATGGAGCGCGAATGTCTGGACCCCGACACGAAACCGAAACTCAAGACATGAGTGCCGGGATCTGAACACCACACTCCAACATGAAACAGTACACGCAGATGAGAGTGCACGGCTCGAGCACTCTCGAAGCCGCACGCTCACATGAAAACAATGACATGGCGGGAGTGTCAGAGCTTGGGCGGCATCGGCAGGGCAAAGAGCTTGGGTGGCGCCGGCAGGGCAAGGAGCTTGGGAGGGTCTGGGACGGCCTCCAGGCCAGCAGCGGGCTCCTGGACAGCCTCCAGGCCATGTGGAATGGAGGAAGCCATTTTCCTCCTCCGTTTCCGAGGGCAGGGCACTGGAACTTCGTCGGCCACCTCTGGGGGCGCAGCAGCCTCTTTGGCCACCACTACGGGCACTGCAACCTCATCAGGCACCGCTGGGGGCGCTGCAGCCTCATTGGCCACCACCGGGGGTGCTGCAGCTTCGTCGGCCACCTTCGGGGACGCTGGAGCCTCTTCGGCCGCCTCATGGGGAGCTGCAGCCTCTTCGGCCGTCTCTAGGGGCGGTGAGGCAGACCCATTCTTCCTCCTCCCCCTCCCCCTCCTCCGTCTCCGAGAGCAGGGCAGTGCAGCATCGTCGGCCGCCTCTGGGGGAGCTGCAGCTTCGTCAGCTGCCTCAGGGGGAGCAGCAGCTTCGTCAGCCGCCACGGGAGGCACTGCCGCCCCCTTAGCTGTGACGTGCCAGAACTCCACAAACCCCTTAAACGACAGGTGGTCCAACCCTCTCATCATCCACCAGTTGAGGGGCTCATCCAGGGCGTAGCAGAGGAGGTCCTTGAGGGCCGGATCATTGAACCCCAACCCCTCTGCAGCACTGCTGAACTCCAGAGCAAACATTCTCACATCAGTCCCCGGCTGACGGAGGGAGCTCAGGTCCTTGAACTGGACGATCCGTTGGTAGAGGGGGCTGGAGAGAGTGGAGACAGGTGGATGGCGCAAGCCCTTCCTCCGCTGAGTCCTCATACTGGCCAGTTCGTACTGTCAGGGTTGGGGATGAAGGATGAGGCGAGGACTCAATGGTGCAGGAGATAAGGCTTTTTATTCACATAAAACAAAATCACAACTAAAACTAACCTTGTTGTTTCCTACCCTGTGGGGAAAAACAGGCTGGCAAGGCAGGATCTGGACACAACAGGACACATCCAGGGAGATACGATGACGAACTGCCCCGGGACTGCAAACACAAGGAGAATAAATGGAGAGCAAATGAGGAGGGTAACGAGGGAACACATGTGAGGCAAATTAACCAATAATCAGGTAACAAGATGGGTGGTCAAGACAATTGACATGAGAGCACATGGCACACAGGAAACAAAGACAAAAGCCATGGGCTCACACAAAACAAAACACGAACATGCAGCTAATGAGATAACTCATAAGCCGCGTGTTCACACAAGACAAGATAGCACGCAGCCAGCGAAAAACCAAGCTGCTTGCTACACAGCACAAGACAAAACAGGCCATGAAAGCACGCAGCCGATAACATTAGCTGCGTGCAACAACAACACAAGACAACAAGAAAAGCACGCGGCTGAACACAAACCGCGTGCTACACAAAACACAACACACGTGGACAGAAGAGCGCACGGCCGAGCGAACTCGAGACCGCACGCTCACACAACATGGAGCGCGAGTGTCCGGACCCTGACACGAAACCGAAACTCAAGACATGAGTGCCGGGATCTGAACACCACGCTCCAACATGAAACAGTACACGCAGATGAAAGTGCACGGCTCAAGCACTCTCTTGGGGCACGTTCATCAAATCAGGGACCACTAGAGCTAATGTGGTAACTTCTGCTTTTACTCCCAAGAACTCCTTAGGAAATGTCAGAGTGAGCTCTACGTAGCCTAAGTAGGGAACTGACTGCTCATTTGCTCCCTCCACTTCTAGTAAAGACTCAAGTGACTTCATAGGGTGATTAGATAGATGATCGTGGTAGAAGGAAAGTGGAATGGTGGTTACTTGGGAACCTGTATCTAGCCAACAATTCACTGAAGTTCCTTCAAAAACCAACTGGGCAGTACACTTCATTCCAACCAATCCTCTTGGTAATTTTCTCCGCATTACTTCTTCACAACACTTGTTGAATACTCCTCTAGGTTTGTAAGGGCATGTGAGTGTTTCCTCAGTTTCTGTACGCCCTGCTACAGAGACTGATTGGAGTTTAACCGTGGGGATGCAACTCTATTTTCCAGGTCCCAATGAACCTGTTTCTCCCTCAGCTGACGTTGTTTGCTTTCTACTTTGGCAGGATTTGGATCATTTTCACAATGTATGGCTATATGACCGTCTTCCCCGCAGTGAAAACAGTAGCCTGGACGAGGTCGAGCTGAGGTCAATCCATCAGTACTGACTGGTTTACTCTCTTCCTGTCTAATCTGCTTGGGCTGTGACATAGCAGAAGGGCTCCTGAACCCGGATGTTCTTCCTGGCTGATGTTTCTGTGATTCTGAGACAGTTAATTGAGCTTTTAACTTTGCAACCTGTCTTGTTAATTCATCAATTTCCTCAGCTTCTGTTCTGGACCTTTGGGGAAACTGCAGCTTCCACAGCTTGAACCTGGGCTCGTAGTTCAGTCAGTTCTTTTTTCAGCGAAGTCACATCCACCACTTTGGAACAAGCAGGCTGGCACTTCTGGTTAGTCAATGATTGCATGGAGGCAAGTTGGCAATGAAGTTTTGATATTTGTTCTCATGTAGTCTGTTTCAGGGGCTGCTCCACTGGCTACCTCATGTGAGTGAGCAGACAACTGATGAACTGCAGGTCGTGACTTAGAAGGGGCTAGACCTTGTTTAGTCATCCCAAAATGACTCCTCATCCGATCCTCCTTTGAAGCTTGCCTGCCTTCCTCTGCTCTGACAGACACTACTAGTTCAGTGAAAGAAGATGGGTTATTCTTTCTCCCTTCCAGCTGAAGACTGACAATTAAGCCGTTATCCCAGCACACACGACAGAACTGCTTCAACAAACACAGATCGCGCTCCCTCTCTGCAATGCCGCCTCTCCTCACCGCTGCACTTAATATCACTTGTAATCGATGCAAGTAGCTGGAAGGGTTTTCTCCCTGATTCTGCAACGCCGTCATGAACTTTGCCAGCAGCTCTTCCCCATCCTCCACTGATCCATACACCGATTCCAGCATCTCTAAATATACTGAGGGTGATGATCGTGGGCTAACATGTTTAATTACATCAGCAGCAGGTGGAAGCAAGCTGTCTAGGATTCTTCTTGTACGAGACAAGTCTGAAACAGACGGATCATCCATTAGGAATTCCACACTTGCTCGCCATGTTTCGAAGTCTGGTTCATTGGGTGGACGTTGAATTTTCCCTGAGAAAGATCTGAGACGTAGGGAAGTATGCTGGGCTGTCACATCACTTGTCCTCACAACGTGCTCAACCACGACTCTTTGCACACCAGGGGGATCTATCATATCCATAGTCAGAGCTGGATGCAGCATCCCTGTGGCTGAAGGGTTGTTTATTCCACCAGTATTAGGTACAGTATTAATCTCATTCTCCTTGGACAGGTTTTGAGTTTTCTGGATTTCAACACCCAGCAAAGAAACGTTTGGTGAGAAAGTTCCATCTCTATTTTCTCCCATTCTCTGTGATGTGGCGGGTGAGTCCCCGAGTTTGGGAGTCCGCTACATGACAGCTGGGCAACTGTTCAGTGGTAGGGCCAACTGACCTCATCTTTACTAACTCCTCTTGAAGCACTTCTTCAAAAGATTTTCCAGTAGCATTAGCAATGGCTTTCAATTTTGCCAGATAGCCCTTAGTAGCGTCATCTTTAACTACAGGTGAGTATACACTGCTTAGGGCATGCGCAGTGAATATGACATCTGCATCTGACGTGCTAACAATACTTAAAGGCAACAGAGGCTTCAGGTTTTTCATTGCAGAGCTATGTGCAAACTCTATTATAGCCTGCCGATGAAATTCAGATGTTGGGTCATCAATAAGCAGATTACGACTAATGCTGCCATACCGTACAAGCCATGCTTCTAAGTTTTGGTCAGATTCACTCAGTATTATGCCACCAACTATGACAGCATTGGAAACATTCAAGTTCTCTCATTCCACTATAGCCATCCTGCTAACACTGGATAGCTTGTTTCACAGTAAGAATTATCTTTGTTTTGTCATACTGAGAGATCACTGTTGTTGTTAGTCAATCAATCTCCTGGCTGGCTCACCAACATTTTGTAGCGCTTACTATCTGGCTAATAACATAACAATCTATGGACCAGCGTCTCAGAAGACTAGATTCGCTGCTGAGAAAGATGCAACGACAACAGTGAACAGAATGAACAAATGGTTTGGTTGAACACACAACGTGTATTTGTGGTTTAACAGCACTCAATGGGTAAGTTGAATCAATGAAAACAGAAAGGAAAAAATATATATATTTTCACAAATTAAATTCTTGTTTCTAAATTGTTATCACTATTTTGTTTTAGCAGGTTTCATGAACCTTTTCCCTCAATTTTCAACAAGGTAAGTTCTTTGTTCGTTCACTTTAACTCAGTAGTTGAATCACCCAAATAAAGGTTGAATATGAACACTTATGTTACCTTTGTCAACTTTTTTTTCTTTTTAGATCAATCAGTATTCAAGTATCAAAAACCCAATGTATGTATCACAGCTGTCACCACAACAGAAAATTAACACTTCTCAATGAAATAAAATAATGTCCTTCGATTTCAAAACCATCAATTGCTCAGTCTTTCAAGAAAAACAGTTCAAATAGTCCGTAGAGAGATATAAATGTCTTTTCTGTCAATGAGGAAAAAACATCTCCATCTGAAAGAGGAAAACAAAAAAGAAAGAAAAGTTATTCGAATTCCTACCATTCACAGGGTTCAGAAAAACTTTTTGTCTTTTGTTTCCACAGAAAATCCAAGAACAGACTCAAGGAAGGCTTGCCAGTCCAAACCCTCCTCAGAACCACCAGAAGGCCGGGACAAATCCAGAATGCAGGTACCGGAACATCTCGTCACATCAGACAGAGGACAGCAATCGAATTTGGAAAAGGACGGAACAACAAGGAAAAAAAACCTGACCAAGGAGATCGTTAAACTCAGAAAATTCCAGAACGGTGCAGGTACAGCACGTCCCCTTCAAATCCTTTTCTTTACCATCAATCCATCGATAAAACTCATCTAGAAGATTTCTTTGTTTCTGTTCTCCGGAGCATCAGCGAACACCGCACTCCTCAGGCATCTGTGCACGATAGAGAGAGCTGCCTCTGATTCCACGAGCAAACCTCGTGCAAAACCTGGAAATCAATTTTTCCGCTGCGCCACATTCTGCACTCTCATTGACCCATCTCACATTCAAAACTGATCACTATTGGTCACATTAATAACCAAATAAAAATATATGTTTGTATAAAATTAATATTTCTTTTAAGTAGTTTTCAGTAGTTTTCACATTATCATGTTATTATATTAATAACATTATTTATTTCTGTGTTACTCTCTGGTAACCTTGGTTACAATTACCACATTGTATTTGGACATTACCATAAGGACAAAAATAAACATGAATGGATAAATAAACAATGAATGAAATATTTTTAACAAGAGGTCACCTTAAAATATGTTTGCATTTTAAACAGTAGAAACACCACAGAACAACATGTGCAAATGAAAGCAACACTATCATACAGTACATTTTGTTATGGGATATTATTACCATCACGACATGAATGCACATGAATGAATAAACAATAGTAAACAATGAATATACAATATTTCCCAACATAACAGTCAGGTCAGCTGAAAACGTATTCAAAACAAAGTGCATTCCCAAAAGTATTCTTTGGTTGTTTACCTTTTTAAGTCAAATTTGTTTAGCTGATTTTGTCTTCATTTGCTTTTCAGTTCATTCAATTTCACATTGAGCGATTTTTCCACTTCCACCATTTCTGCTTTCTTTTCCTTTGCTCCCTTCCTTAAGCTGTTAGATTTGACAATTAGAGTTAGCTTGCCTGTGTTCTCTGCCTCGAGAGCCAATTTGTTAGCAGAGGTCTCAAGTGCATCTATGTCATCTTTCAGTCTTTTTTCAGTTCCTCAATTTCATCCAGCACATATTTTCTCTTAGTGTTCTCATATCCTCAAGATGTGTGATGTATCTCTGTCAGGCACCACCCACTGAAATCAATAGCGGCTTGTCAATTGTGACATTCTTGGTGCCACCCACAGCCCTGAGGTGGTCCAAAATGCAACTATGTGCCACGTACAAATCTTCTGAAAGGATATCATCCTCAATTTGACGGTTGATTGAAAATCCACACTCTACAGAGGCTTGCCCATGTGAGAGGAGGAGGAGTTGGCGGCAGAGTCTCCATAGATTTTCATATGGTTTCTGTGTGGACATCCTGTCATGCAAAAATGTGTCAACCCTGTCTGTGTATGGATCAAAGTGGGACAACTGTGAACTCTGAGGCAGCACAATCTCGTCTATGGATTGACTGTAGAGTCTAATTAACTCGTCACAGTCTTCTTCATTTACACGGTGGATATGCACAAGGTATGTCAAAGCCTTCCTGAACTTAGTTATTCCGACACCTGCATCTTTGCAGGCCATTTCCCTTGGATCAATGAAGGAAAGGTGAGAGACAAGAGGATATTTGAGGGGGACTTCTCGATGAACTTCTGTACACTTAAAACCAAGCACTTCTTGCAAGTGTGAAGAGCAGGAGTGTTTTCTGTCCTGTTATCTTCAATGTGGACAAGTCCCTCAAAACTCTCCCTGTAACAAAACCCAAGTCCACTTGTGAGGAGTCAACGTGACAAGCTTGATCTCCCACCTCAACGTCCAGAACTTTATGAGGTGTTGTTGCTTCTTTCATGATGTCTTTTTGATGAATCTGCACATCAGGCACAGGTCTGTTGAAACAAATGGCACCATTGGCTTATCAGTCTGGTAGCGTGCAATAAATGGAGTCACTTGCTAGCTCACTGACAAGATGAAATTAAGTTTAGTGGCAATGAGTGGATCTTCAACAGCCTCCTGAACCACCTCAGGACTTTGTGCCTTG
Source organism: Sinocyclocheilus anophthalmus (assembly GCA_018155175.1). Lineage (NCBI taxonomy): Eukaryota > Metazoa > Chordata > Actinopteri > Cypriniformes > Cyprinidae > Sinocyclocheilus > Sinocyclocheilus anophthalmus. The sequence goes on from JADLZN010002850.1 coordinate 45,548, forward strand.
ATTTGGACACCTTTTTTCCTTTACAGCATTGACATATGCAGCCATGTGTGGTAAAACTTTCAAAGCCCTTTCTAGTACAGGCACATTTTCCAGTCATCTTGTCCTGTAAAACTTTAGTGGTGTTGGGGAACCTGATCCTGCTATGCTGAAATAATCTTCTCTACGAGCCGGAGAATCCCTCAGTCAGTCCCTTCAACTCCTTTCTGAAAGGCTCCGTGTGCAATATGGAGACCGCAGCTGCCAATATTGATAAGGAGCACATTATGTGTACCTTGGAGGGATTTGTCAACCTTAGACTAAAAAGACCAATTCACATTTGGTGCATCCATGGAGATCTGAACCATGTTTTCTTTTGGCAGATGTTCAGTCCTACTCTCATAGACTGATTTAAGGTCTAATGCAGTGGCGTGTCCAATGAATTTTGAGTCATAAAATCTTGTCACAACTTTGTCCCCATCCCATAAACGGACATGAAAGTCACATTGCTTTGATTGTGCTTTTCTGTTAAGGCTCTCATCAAAGAGAAGTACATAGTCCTCCCTATCAGAAGAGATTTTTGCACAACAAGTGTTTGAAATGCGGAGCCAAACCATGCATGCAAATGTTCATGGACTTTGTTGCTCCACAGGCAAAAGTCTTCGCAATTGCACTGTCGGGGAACATTGCAGAAAATAGCACACCTAAAAGTAAAGAAAAAGAAACATTGAAATCAAACACATTTTTTTATTTGTGTGGGTGTGACTATGCGTGTTTTCAAAGTACAGCAACCACAAAGTCAGATTTCAGCACCTTGAAATCATTTTGAAGCACATAAAATCATACAAATACAAATCTTTGCATACAAATCTGTGACTGGAGGGATTAAATCAAACTTTGGCATTTGGTACTTTGCTACACTTAACCTTGGGATCTCAAAAAGATGTCATAGGTGAAAGTTCAAATCATTTCATTTACCTGTCCCTTCACTGGACTTGAAAGAGTAGTGAGACTCCATCATGTTCAAACACCACAGGACCTCAGCATTTAATGTGTCCTCTCTGGGAATGCCTGTTTGGAGGACGTGGCGATGGTGGTAGTCATTGCAGGTAAACATGGTGTAGGAGTTGATGTCACCAACCTTTCCACAAAGTTGACTAAAGTGGGTGCTGTAAGAAATAGTAAGACATATTTTAAGAAATAACACTGACTTATTGTAAGAACAACTGTTATATGACACCTAAATACAACACAGCTTGGGCACAAGGACTCAAATACCACCTTTAAAAACACTCCATCCAGACCCATTTATCAGCTGATACAACTATTTCCTGTGCTTGTAAAGAGTAAGGTATATCTATGTATTTATATATGCATCATAAACAAATGAGCTAATAGCCTACATATGTTAACACAATATTTGATTTACAATGGGTGACATACAATATCTTGGTAAACCTACTGATACCACTGATAGGGCTGCAACAAACGATTATTTTGATAATCGATTAATCTAACAATTATTACAACAACTGACTAATCGACTAATTGTATTTCACCAATTAATCAATCAGTAGGCTTTGTTCAATTACTCAGTTTTTACAATTAGATAATATATGGAGTTCACATATTCTCAGTAATAAATTAGGTAATCACTTCAGCTTTTGTAAATGTCAAACAATGATATTACTATTGTATAACTACTATTATTTTGACCAATACATAAATATATATTGGCGCGACAACGAAATGAATACATCACATTCCATACATATGATAGAAGCATTGGTAGTATATTCTTGGATAAATTATTTAATCACAACATTAGCTCCGTACATCACAAAACATTATCCTGGTTATAATAATCAAAACAGTTCTGAGCTAGATTAAGCTTTAATCTGTGCAAACCATACTATCACTTTAATGTAATGATTTATTTATTTTTGCATTCAATAATAAAACGATTTTATCATTAGCTAGCTCCACACCGGAGAGCTGCTTAATAACAGAAAATCAAGTTGTAATTCTAACTGAAAGTTACGGTGCCCATAAGGTGACATGTTCGTTTCACTTAGTTTTCTCGTGGCCACAAGTTTAATGCGTAAACAAACCTGCATGACCATATCAACCCGGGATAATAAGAGATGAATTCATTAATATTTTATTTTGAATTAAGAAATTATTATATTATTTATTATAGACATTATTACATTATTAAATTTATTATAGTAACTATAGGCCTTGGATACCGGACTGTATTACGTGCGATAGTCAGCATTCAAATGAAGTTTATCATGAATAAATGTTACATAAAGTGCATAATATAAAATAGGCCTACAAAAAAAACATTTTTATCCATGCTACAGGCTTGTAAGTCCATTAACTGATCGTCTTTTTCCCATAATATTTGTATATTATTATTATTATTATTGGTTATATTTTTATATTCGTTTATATTCATTTTTTTCCTTCATTTCGATCTCTTTACTTAACATTCTGAATACTTTTGTAAATAATAGCCTACTGTAAATTATCTACATGCCAATAAAGCTTTGATTTTGCAGACTGGAATTTTTGCTGGAACTTGAGGCAGTCGATTAACTTTCATTCGGCTTACAACCTGTAATATACCTTAATTATAAATACATATGTTTTGTTGAGGATTCACATTCATCGACGATAAGTTGTTAACTTCTGTTCAGTTAATGCGTGAATAACCTCACTCGGCTAACAGCCTGTATCCATCCATCAACCTGAGTACTGTATCACTCTTTGCTTTGAATCTTTTCCTCTGCGAAGAGGGTCGCATACTGCAAATCTGCATACTACCTCCCCCCACAGCGCTCGCCTCCTGACAACAGCTCCATCAGCGTCTCCAACACAACTGTAAGAGGTTCTTCCCCACTCTCTACTCAAACTTTCAAGTCGCCGCCCGCTGTCCCCCTCCACCACCTCCCATCACTTCTATAACAGCTGAGGATTTTGCCACGTTTTTCACAGACAAAACTAGTACAATCAGTAGTCAATTCTCAGTCCCACACACACACAGGAATTCAAACCAACCACACCCACTGCTAAAACTCCCATCTTCTCCTTCTGTCCCCTCACTGAGACAGAAGTATCAAAACTTCTGCTGTCCAGCCATCCTACAACATGCCCTCTGGACACAATCTCCTCACACCTTCTCCAAGCAATCTCTACTACACTTTTACCAGCACTCACACATATCAACACATCTCTCCTCACAGGCACCTTCCCCACTTTATTCAAGCAGGCTCGGGTAACCCCACTGCTCAAAAAACTACATTAAACACTTCACTTACAGATAGATACAGACCTGTCTCTCTCCTTCCGTTCATAGCGAAAACCCTCGAACGAGTTGTTTTCAACCAGGTATCATTGTTTCTTTCACAAAACAACAAACTGGATCCTAACCAGTCAGGTTTCAGGAGTGGCCATTCAACTGAGACTGCGCTACTGTCAGTTACGGAAGCCTTGCGAATGGCAAAAGCTTATTCCAAATCATAATTTCTTATTCTGCTGGATCTATCTGCTGCTTTTAACACTGTCAATCACCAGATCCTCCTGCCTGCACTCTCTTCACTGGGCATCACAGGAATTCCACTTCGCTGGTTTGAATCGCTATCCTCACTGGTCAGTTATTTTCCCAGGTCGCCTCGGCCTTGTGGCGGGGTGTCCTCCAAAGCACATCAACCGGTCACTGGGGTTCCTCAGGGATCAGTTCTTGGACCCCTCCTCTTCTCCCTATACACTACATCACTGGGTCCCATCATACAGGCACATCGCTTCTCCTACCATTGATATGCTGATGACACACAGCTCTATCTCTCATTTTAACCAGATGATCCAAAGGTAGCTTCCCATTTCTCAGGCAGCCTGGCGGACATCTCGGCATGGATGAAAAATATTACCCTTCACTCCTTAAACAGCTGCGCAAATGTGTACTGAGCTTCTGTCTCGATTCCCGGCCACCTACTTGCTATTCTTGATAGCTCCACACTCGTACGGGTCACTCTAGAGTCACCTCCAGCTTAGGAGTTTCGTAGCTCGCGACAATCTACCTCTCCGAGTCGACAGGTCTTCCGACTGCGCCCTCCAAACATGCTTTGGTGTGGTAACTTATCAGTTCGTGTGAACCCATCTTGACCCGTATCAAGACCACATTGCAAAGACTGCTCGTCTTGCAGGTTGCGCATTGCACCACCAGTCATAAAGTCAAGGCCCTTTCTAACGGGAAGGCATGTTGCCTCGCCCTTCTGTCAACAGGCCCTTGTCACTCTAGCGATCTGGACTACTGCAATGCTCTGTCGGCTGGGAGCGTGAAGTTAATCCAGTCAAAGCACAATCAAACCTCAATCATAATATATATTCAGAATGCGCGGTCATCGACTGGTCTTCAGATAGACATCCCAATAGAGCCCATGTTACCCTTCTCTTTATCTCCTTCACTGGCTGCCCGGTTGAGGCTCGCATCAGTTCAAGACATTGATGCATGCGGCATCATAAGCTAACACTGCTCACATGGCCGTCAGCAATCCCTCGGCCCCTACGTCCCACCATCACCTACTCCGGAATGCTACATCCCTCCAGAGTGCTGAGATCCTTAAGTGAGCGCATTCACCTCGTGGTATCCGTCATGCACATGAGAGCCTCAAATCCCCTTTTCGCAGAACCATTCTCGGTTCACTGTGCCTGATTGCTGGGGTCTGATGGCCTAGCGAGTGGGCGTAAGAGTAACACGGTGACCTCGAACCGTTCCCACCCTATATTCCGGAATGCTGACGTCCGCTGAGCATTATCTCAGAAGCAAATCACTTGCTTGGAAAGAACTATCTCTTTAGATGCAGACCTTTGACTCAGCGTATAAACAAGAAAAAAAACTTTTTCTTGGAGTCTCTTTATTTAAGTCCTTGCCTTTTCGCCTAAGGCCAGGGATGGAATAGCCTGATATTGGTGTCACTACAATTCCGTACACGTTTCATTCAGCACCTTACCTGTGTCTGTTTGCCTCGTTGTAGGAACGAATACTGCCGGCTTGTATTGTATTCCCCAATTGTTAAGTTGGTGGGCTGGGAAAAGTATTGGAATCAAAAAAGCGTGCGTTCACATCATGACGTAACACATGTAAAATTGTACAAAGGTTGTGTACAAACAATCATAAAGAGTCACAACTTTATTTGGGCAAATGTGTCAGGTGTTTAGTATTTACAAAGTATAGGGTGGGGTGTGGAGAGGCCTAGCAAATGAGCTACAAGGGCAAAAGCTAACCGATCTATATATAACACAACTAGAATTATAAAATATAGCCGTAATAAGTTAATGTAACTCTAATACAAAAGTACGGCCTAAAGTTATAGAATGTATTAATGTTCCTACGTGGAGCAAATCGGTACTGGCGTGGTAAATTATCTACTTTCTTGTAATGCCGGGGGTTTGCTTATCAAGGGTGCGGCGTCACGGCAGAGGGTTTTTTTAACAGGGAGGCATTAAACTCGGTGGCCTGACGAGGAATGTGTGGGATATCGTTTGGGTTGCCTCCCGAGGGGATACATCTCGAGGCCCACGACAGTAATATCACGTTCCCACGAGTTAATTTACTTTTCCCTCAATTTAGTATCTCGTGGCCACAACATAATATCAAGTTCCCACTAGTTAATATGACGTTCCCATGAATTAATATCTCGTGGCCACAACATAATATCACGTTCCCACAAGTTATTATGATGTTCCGCACAGGCTCTCGATTCTGACTTGTACTTGCTCTTATGAAAATGTACTATAGTTCTTAACTGTAGCATTTGTTATAATAAGGCTAGCCTATTAATCATTACCAGGCCAATAATGACTTTTTTTATTATTAATCTATAGAGCATTTGTTATGAAAAACAACAGCCTGCACATTTAGAAACAATAGCTACAACATGCCAAAGTTGTAATATAAATCTATAGGGAAAAATCTATTCCCTTCACAGATTATCTATTACACATTTTACCACAATTAAATATGATAAATTCTAGTAAAGTTGTTCGTGAGTAGTTTAAAACGATTTTAATATATGTGACCCTGGACAAAACCACTGAATAAATAAGCTTTCCATTGATGTATGGTTTGTTAGGATTGGACAATATTTGGCCGAGATGCAACTATTTGAAAATCTGGAATCTGAGGATGCAAAAAAAATCTAAATATTGAGAAAAAAAAATAAATATGTGGAGAAAATTGCCATTTAAAGTGTCCAATAGACGTCGTAGCAATGCATATTACTAATCAAAAATTAGGTTTTGATATATTTACAGTAGTGAATTTACAAAATATCTTCATGGAACATGATCTATACTTAATATCCTAATGATTTTTGGCATAAAGCGACAAGAATTCTAGTAATTTTGACCCATACAATGTATTTTTGGCTTTTGCTACAAATATACCCCAGCGACTTAAAGGGATAGTTCACCCAAAAATGAAAATTTGATGTTTATCTGCTTACCCGCAGGGCATCCCACGATGTATGTGACTTTTTTTCTTCTAGACCATTTGTTCAGGTACCATAATGTTAAAAAAGTGTTGGATTTGGTCTTACCAGGACGAGAAAGTGCTTTCCAGTTTTGTGTGCAATATGCATCCGAAGGTCAGTAACCGGGCTGCGGGTGGTTCGTCTGAGGCTTTAATGTCTCATAGTTTTTCCAGAGACATTATGAAGCTTCTAGAAGCTGTATAGTCCCCCCCCCCCCCCCCCCCCCCCCCCCTGTATATGTAACGGTTCGAAATTGGTCGCCTGCTGAACACTGCGTGATTTCGAATGTTGCAAGTGTTGTCATCAGCTAGACTGATAAAATGCTATTTACCGAAAGCGCTTGTGCGTTGTGGGAGACAATGTCTATTTTCTGTAGTGCCTTTTTGGAGTCACTTTTGAACACACTCCACACGGCTGACTACCATTTTTCCACAGCAATCTCCTCATGGGGCTGATGCCAAAATGACCTTAGAGCATAATACATCTCACTCTCTCTCCCTCTCCCTCACCGCTTCGTCTTCCCTGTCTGATAAAAGCAGTTTGGGAGGGTTGTCGCTGTTTCACAGGCCTGCCCGAGGAAGACAGGTGACAAATAGACATGCCCCATGGCACAGTATTGGTCCTACGTGAGTGGCACTTGTTCACCCGATATTGGCGACCGTTAATGAAACTATGCCACGTATCTGAGGACGCGCACGCGAAACGGCGGAACCCAATGCCGGCGGCGAGTCAACGAGGGCGCTCAAGGGCTCTAATATGCACTCCTCGTGGACTAGAACATTTTGGGGGACTAAAAACAGTTAATATATAGGAAGGTATATCTAACTAAACTATGTCAAACTAAAACATGGAAGGGTTTTAATAAAAATATATTATACTTTTCCAGAGTCAGGTCGTGTACCAGTCTGAAAACCACTGGTCTAAACCCGTCTGTTAGATACTGCAGAGAAGTTAAAAGAATTTGAAATAGGAGTTATTTCAAAATGAGAGGTTTGGGAGGCATTGGAGAGTGTCTTGAGACGGACTGGAGGCAGACAAGCTTGCAAAAGGATCAGACGCTGTCAACTTAGAAATGAATGGCCTGTATTTCATGTATGCCACGCGCAAATTCTTTCATCTACTCAAAGGAATTCAGATTCTCATCAATATCTATGATCTAAGAAATCACAAATTTGGACATAGACATCTTTTCTCTGTAAACATATCTAGATCTGGGTCTTCTATAGCTTCCGTATCCTAATGATTCCCTTTCATTTTTTATTTTTATTTTTTTGCAGTAGGGTGTTAAATAGATGGAAATTAGGACGTTAGGACAATTACTGTACTGCACATTTTATGTAATTTCATCTCACGCACACACACACACACACACACACACTCACACACACACACACACACACACACAAAACACACACACACACACACACACTTTTCATAAGTACTGCAGTGTCATATGAAACAGATTTCAGATAGGTGCTGTCATTCTCAATTTCACATTTATGCTTATTTTTTGTTCTAGTCTCTTGAAGGAATAAATGAGTTTCTCTTTTTCTTTTGAAAGTCAAAATGAAAATTCTGTCATCATTTACTCACTGTCGTGCTTTTTTTCTGAGAAGCACAAAAGGACATTCGACAGATTGTCCAACCTATATTTCTTTTCCATAAAAATAAAGTGAATGAGAACTGCTATTGTTGAACTATTGTTAAAATTACAAAAAAGCACCTTGAAAATGGTTCATACTACTTGTGTGCTGTATAAGAGTTTTGTGAAGAAGTGATAGAATTGTTATTTTTCAGAATATCAGTGACTTCATTAAAAGTTCATATGAAATTAAAATCGGCCCAGTTTATGGTCTTAATAAATTCTTTTTTTTGACCATTAATACCTTCTAGAGGTATTTCTACCTCATTTAATCAATACAAATATTTAATTTTTTGTATAAATAGGGATGTAATGATTACCGTTTTCACGATAAATCACGATAAAATGCCCTGACGGTTAGTGTTATCGTTTAAAATTTAATTATCATCAAAACAGTGTTTGATTATCGCGCTTTTGAAAACTCGCAGTAAATCCTGTCCAGCCAGCATCAGTCTGACGCAGAAGCAGCATGCAATGTTGTTTTTTTTGCACGAGATGAAATGGCGGAAGGCAGTGACAGCGCTCGGGAGATTTTTCAACCATTTAAGAGGACCAAATCGGTGGTCTGGTCATATTTGGGCTTTTACAAGTGTCCTGAAGGCAATTTAATCGAAGACGGTCACCCTGTCTGCTTATCTTGCAAGAAGAAAGTAGCTGCAAAAGGGGGAAACGCATCAAATTTGCTCATCTTCGTGACCACCACCCACTGTTATATAGCGAATGCAAGGTAACTTTTACCTCAATACCAAAACTAACTGGGCAAATATTGTACAAAATAGTTTGATTAGAGATTAAATATTTCTTTATCTCACTTGTTTTAAAACCGCAAAGCTTATGCGAAGAAAAATTTGCAGCAAGTGGCTTTGAGCCAAGACGAACGAACGTTCAAACTATAAGGTTGACATTTAAGGGATAATGTATTGTATATTCATAGTTAACTTATTACACTGATTTTTTTTTGTTTACCTAAAATAATATATAAATACGGGGATATGAAATATTGAATTGAGATTAATGTTTTGAAATCTTACCTGTTTATAAATTATGAACAGTGTTCAAAACAATCATCAGGACAATATGATCATTACAGCAAAATTATAGTAGTATTAATTCTAAATTCCTCTGATTTCATTTTCAATCCAAAACGAGATGCAAGCTGTATTGAATGAAACGAGAGAGCACACGTCCGCGGATTCCTGGGCGCCTCCGCGGTGATACAAGAGACATGGGGCGAATTCCAAAAAGAAGTGAGCATCTCTATGCCCTACTCCCTTCGCAGGGCAGAGCCCTTGAAGTGTGTTCTATGAAGGGTGCAGGGCATTACTGTCTCGTATAAGCGTTTGAAACTCCCTCGGCGAAGGGAATGACTGACCAAATGTTACCTTGACAACGCTGCGCGTGCGTGTAGCATTCAGTACTCCATCAGTTGTTGCTAATAAATATTTATTATTATTATTATTATTTCAAATATGTCTATATAGTTTTTAAGTTTTAGTTAAAAAACACGTTTTCCAAGTAACTATTGCTTACACTACCGTCGTTCAATCAGATTCTATTCACTTTGATAGAAATATGATTTGTCTTACATTAAAATAGACAAATTTAATTAGCCTGTTCTATTTTTGTTTGTATGTGAACTCGAAATCAACCACAAGTTTGCTTTAAAAAGCATCACAAGATCTCCTAACCAAAGATCACATGATCACAAACGGAAATCCATTGTTGCTTTCTAGATATATGAATACAGTGGGTACGGAAAGGATTCAGACGCCCCTTACATTTTTCACTCTTTTGTTATATTGCAGCCATTTTCTAAAATAATTTAAGTTAATTTTTTTCATCATTAATGTACACACATCACCCCATAATGACAGAAAAACACTGGAAATTGTTGACATTTTTGCAGATTTATTAAAATAAAAACTGAAATATCACATGGTCATATGTATTCAGACCCTTTGCTGTGACACTTATATATTTAACTCAGGTGCTGTCCATTTCTTCTGATCATCCTTGAGATGGTTCTATACCTTCATTTGAGTCCAGCTGTGTTTGATTATACTGATTTGACTTGATTAGTAAAGCCACACACCTGTCTATATAAGATCTTACAGCTCACAGGGCATGTCAGAGCAAATGAGAATCATGAGGTGAAAGGAACTGCCTGAAAAGCTCAGAGACAGAATTGTTGGCAAGGCACAGATCTGGCCAAGGTAAAAAAAAAAAAATTCTGCTGCACTTAAGGTTCCTAAGAGCACAGTGGCCCCCATAATCCTTAAATGGAAGATGTTTGGGACGACCAGAACTCTTCCTAGAGCTGGCCGTCCGGCCAATTTGAGCTATCGGGGGAGAAGAGCCTTGTTGAGAGAGGTAAAGAAGAACCCAAAGTCATTGTGGCTGAGCTCCAGAGATGCATTCGGGAGATGGGAGAAAGTTGTAGAAGTCAACCATCACTGCAGATCTCTGCAGCCCTCCACCAGTCGGGTCTTTATGGCAGAGTGGCCCGACGGAAGCCTCTCCTCATTGCAAGACACATGAAAGCCCACATGGAATTTGCTAAAAAACACCTGAAGGACTCCAAGATGGTGAGAAATAATATTATCTGGTCTGATGAGACCAAGATATAACTTTTTGGCCTTAATTCTAAGCGGTATGTGTGGATTAAACCAGGCACTGCTCATCACCTGTCAATTACAGTCCCAACAGTGAAGCATGGTGTGGCAGCATCATGCTGTGGGGGTGTTTTTCAGCTGCAGGGTTAGGACGACTGGTTGCAATCGAGGGAAGATGAATGCGGCCAAGTACAGGGATCTCCTGGACCAAAACCCTCTCCAGAGTGCTCAGGACCTCAGACTGGGCCGAAGGTTTACCTTCCAACAAGACAATGACCCTAAGCAGACAGCTAAAATAACGAAGGAGTGTTTTCACAACAACTCTGTGACTGTTCTTGAGTGTCCCAGCCAGAGCCCTGACTTAAACCCTATTGAGCATCTCTGGAGAGACCTAAATATGGCTGTCCACCAACGTTTACCATCAATCCTGACAGAACTGGAGAGGATCTGCAGGAGGAATGGCAGAGGATCCCCAAATCCAGTTGTGAAAAACTTGTTGCATCTTTCCCAAAAAGACTATTGGCTGTATTAGATCAAAAGGGTGCTTATTCTAAATACTGAGCAAAGGGTCTGAATTTTTTTTATTTCAGTTTTTCTTTTTTAATAAATCTGCAAAAATGTCAACAATTCTGTGTTTTTCTGTCAATATGGGGTGCTGTGTGGTACATTGAGGAAAAAAAAATAACTTAAATGATTTAGCAAATGGCTGCAATATAACAAAGAGTGAAATTTAAGGGGGTCTGAATACTTTCCGTCACACTGTAATATATATAGTATATATATATATATATATTATAATAGAAAGTATTTATTATTATTATGTAAGGCTTCATGTTAATGTTATTTAAACTTTTTATGCTAAAAAAAGTGCCTAGTAATGCTAATTGTATTGAGTTTTTTTGTTGATTTTCAAATATAAAACTTTTTGAAATGTTTTCAGTGTGTGTTTCAGTTCTTTTTGAACGTTTTCATCTATTTTGAACAAAACCGTGATAATATTGAGAATCGTGATAACTTTGGTCACTATAATCGTGATATGAAATTTTCATACCGTTACATCCCTAGTATAAATTCATTTACGTTGATTCAGCAATATTAAAAAAATAATAATAATTTGAATAAAAGCAGTTAATTTAGATGTTACCATTTTTATCAGAGAAATTCTCACGTCCCACACTGAGCTGGGTTTTGACAAATGCATATTATTACCCACTTATTACGCTAACTTTGTGTATGACATGTTTTTTTTGTATGCATGATGTACTGTGAAGAATAAATCCAGATTAAGTGCTTCTGTAATGGATTTAGATTTTAGAACATCAAAATGGTCAGCTCAAACATTTCATAGGTAGTAGAATAGATTGATTATTAATGTATTTTCCTTTGTCCAGGCCTGTAGACTTTAATGGAACCATACTGCATACGTAATACCTTTAAATCCCGGCGGGATTATCAATCATACTAGATTAGAAGTGAAGACACATTGTCCCAATTGGGCCTTGGGGGTCCGTGGCACCTAGAATAAGTGTAAATGTCTGCAGTAAGCCTTGATTTGTCTCAGTGTGTGAATGGGTTTTGCCTTTTGGACTTTGGACAGTGTCCAATACAGAACTCTCATCATTTAGTTCAGTTAAGTAAGACACATTATGTGTCCCAGTGAGCAGCAGTACTCGTCTATCTGTCCTGTGCTTCACAGCATGTGTGAATTTGGTGTTATTATTCTGCAGTGCAATTCTGCTTGAGTTCTTGCAGTCGTCTTGGTCTAATTTGTGCTCTGACTCTGTTGTGTCATTCCCCGTTTGCAGGACACTCGACCGTGACTGCTGTCAGTATGATGTCACTTTCCCCACAGGGGACTGCCCTGACACTGTCCTCGAGCGTTTGCACACCAATATCACATCTGTTTCACATACTCTGAATATTCACCCTTCAGATTCCATGGCAAGAATTTTAACAACTTGAACTTAATGTACTGGTGTGCTTGATGTTTTTTTTTTTTTTTTGTGAATATTTAACCCTTTAAAATACTGAGTACACTTTAAAGCTGTGAAATCAATGAATCCATATACCTTATGAATTGAATAAATGAAAACTGAATAAAAGTAGACAAGAATAACTACTTTTGGTACCATGACAAATAAAACTAAGTGCACTATAAGACCCAAAAAGTTAATTTGACTCAAACATTAGAGCAAAGCCTATATATATATATTCATTTGAATACATTAAAAATGCAGCTTTAAAAATGTAGCTATGATTATTAGCAAGCAATAGCACACATATATTTTATAAGTTGTTGTTAAAGGCAAAAAATATTGAAATGAGTAATAATTGTCTAACTGGTCGGTAGGCTATTATATTTTGATTACATAATATATTGATTGATCACAATATTGTAGTTAGTCAAAACAATTTTATTTTCTGTTCGAAACTACTTTTTGACATTGGTACTTGGTATTTCCAACTCACACAATCTAGGACCCTAATTCACCAAATAAAAAAAAAAAATAAAAAAAATTCTGCATCATTTACCTCCTCAACGTTGTGTCCAAACCTGTAGATGAGTTCTTTCTCCACTGAACACAAAAAAGCATATTTTGAAGACAACATTTCTTCTGATGCCAGTGCTTTCATAGATTTTTTCATACTATAAAATTCATTCAGAATAATATATTATATTATGTATATATTATATATTATATATATATATATATATATATTTCTGTTCACAGAAGAACGATCTCAATACTGTTGTAAGCAACTTGAGGGAGAGTAAAGGAAGGACAGAATTTTCGTTTTTGGGTGAACTATTTCTTTAAGTTATTCATGTAATATTTACAAAGCCACTGAATTGTTTTACAGTGTTTTCCACAATATCTTCAGGGTTACCTCGTGATAAGCAGGGGGCAGCTCGCAGAACTGTACAGTGCTGTAGCGCGGTGGTCTGTGCAGCTCATCTTCAGACAGAGAGATGGGAATGACGTAGACAGACGGTTGATCCACGGCTCGAACTTGAGTCTGCACATGCTCCACGCGCTCCTTACGAACTCGCTGGAATACTTTACAGCAGCCAGTACAGCAGATCGACAAAACCCCAAAGGTTACGATAGGTACGAAGATCCTGAAACAACATCGATTGAGCTGTGTTAAGATACAGCATGAGTGTGAGCATGTGTGCTCATGTGATTTGAAGTTGTGAGTGATGATAAAGAACATAAACCATTCATATATCCTACAGATAAAGAGAAGATAGAACGTGAATGGATATTTTTCAAATTTCCGGAATGTGGAAATAAACTACAGATACATAAGAGAATATTTACATCTTACATGTACATATTACATGATCTTCAAATGTAAAAATTGCACAATGGAAAACAGGCATGTTTTTAATGTAAATTTAATGTGAGGTTAAAATAACACAATACATAGTATACTAAGTGTACATTATTGGGCGTATATATATATATATATATTATATACACACACACACACAAAATAACATAATTTGTATGGTTTTGGAACAGATCTTATGTGTGTTCTGTTTTATAAAAGAGTATTGAAAGTCGGTATACATACTTAAATACTAAAAATGTATCATCACTCCTCTCCATGGC
>JADLZN010002851.1:0-15042 GCA_018155175.1 Sinocyclocheilus anophthalmus
TTCAAAGACCACATTGCAAAGACTGCTTGGTCTTGCAGGTTTTCATTGCACAACATCAGAAAGATCAGGCCCTGTCTAACGGAGCATGCTGCACAACTTCTTTTCCAGGCCCTTGTCATCTCTAGGCTGAACTACTGCAATGCTCTTCTAGCTGGACTCCCAGACTGGCACAAGCAACCGCGACATGTAATTCTGAATGCATGCGTACGACTGGTCTCCCATGAGTGCCCAAAAGAGCCCGGTTACACTTCTACTTTATCCTCCTGTCACTGTGCCGGACCGGTTGTCGGCTCGTATCAATTTCAAGACATGGATGCTTGGCATATAGAAATGCCACGGCTCAGTCACCGCCCTACTTGCCACTCACGACTACGCTCTAGTAAGCCCCGCCAGGACAAGTCTTAGATCCGCTAGTGTGAGCGTCGCCGTCATGGTAACCATCACATGAGAGGTCTCAAAATCCTTGCCAGATCAGTCTCGTTCACCTTCCTGAGGGTGGAACGTTCCCACCCCGATCCTGGAGTTTGCTGAATCCCTGCCAGTTTCAAGCGACAGCTTGTGATAAAACCTCCTCTCTTTCGACGCTACTTTGAATTTTCATCATCATTTAAAAAAATAAAATTAGCCTTCTGTCCTGTAGTTATTCTTTTCTACTAGCTTGTACTGTATTTGAACATGTGTCTAGAAACGGCGGTACGTCCCAGACTGCGTTATCTGTTTGCCTCTTTAGTGGAGAACGTATGTATCCCCATTTGTAATGTCCTTGGTAAAAGCGTCTGCATAAATGACGAAAGGGAAACGTGTACTGACAAAATAACTCAAACCAGTGTCTTATGGCGTAATTTTGCGCGTTCTTCACACAAACAGCTATCTCATTGGGGAGATGACTAATAAATCAACGTAGGATTTCCGTTGAATGGGGACTACGTAATATGTATCCTTCTTGTGATTTAGGTGGCGTCTTTTATCTGGCTGTGGTGCATTTGACAGAACGGGGACCATCCACGTTCACTGTTTTGGGAAATGATCGCAACTACCTACTTAAAGCTCATGTTCTTTGTCAGCAAATGATAGGGGTGTTGGAAAGCAGGATGGGAGGATGGGGGAAGGCTATGGTAGGCTGGGTGGCAGTGTGTGGTGGACGATCCGCTGTGAAGGGAAGACGCCCATGAAGGGACACAGTCTAACTAGGCGGAAACTACGAACAAAAAGACTATCAGTGCGGATTTCCTATTGACAGTGAAGGGGGCATAGTTACAACAAACGGATACGAAGGGCAAAGGCCAAGGAGGGGACAACTATTGCGATGTTCCAATAAACCTAAGGTTATTGAAGCCACACGGCTGTTCTCTTGATCAGTACTTTCTGGGAAGGGCTCGATATAGTGATCATGGGGTGAAGCAGTTGTTGGTGGTCTGATCAAACATGAGCATGCTGTCCATAAAATGCTCACAATTATACATATTATAAACTCGTGTCTGGTGCCCCAGAAGAGGCTCGTGTGCATGGTACATTTAACTGTTTGTGTCTGTGTGAGCCATGATTGCTGTCTTCTTCTTCGTCCGCGGATGCTCTGAACGGTTTGACCGTTGAAATGTAGAAATCCTGCTGAATAGTTGTAGTGGTGCTACAAGAGCTGGGCCAATGAAACAAAGTCAAGTAACTGGGACGTGACTGCATTACTGTAATCGGGCGACAACCAGCAAGACCCTTCTTTCATTACATCAAATTCAGTGAAAAGCAAATAAACTCCTCCATATAAACTTTTAACACCGCAACGGCATTGTTCAGGGCCGGCGTGTTCTTAGGTTGTATTATAACAAGGTTAGGTGATAGAAAGGCGTAAGGCCTGTGGAATTTCGTAATCCAGGCCATTATGCTAAGACACGGGGGAGTATAACCCATGAGATGCATGAGTTAACTGTATTCTGACTGATGTAAGACTTACCTAAAACAGGCCGGTGGGGCCGCTGCTTTAGGATGGGCCAAAGAGCAGGGCGAGAGGGACCGTGAGGGCATCTACTTCCCGAGCACACGGTTCAGGCAGGGTGGGGAAGCAGGGCACACGAATTGCCAAGGAAAAACCCTACAAGCGTCACAAAAACAGCGCAAGGAGGTTTGGTGGGGGTTGGGGTTTTATCAAGTCCGACGACCAACAAATCACAATTTTGTGCCATTCTAAGTTGGGGAACATTCCCGGCTGACCCTATACCTCTTACTGGGCTGCTAAATAAAAATCAGAGGCTTGTTATCAATCTGCACTTAATTAGTCTCCTTCACACAAAATCTGGCATGACAGATTGTGATGGGTAATTATGCATGCTGATGAACAAATATCACGCATGCCAAGATATGAGGAGACAGACGAGCAGGTCTATGTATGAGACACGACACGACACAAGGATCTCACAATGGCCTGTTCTCACAGTTTGCTTCACGAACACTCTGAACATTATTCCAAAGGGAAAAAAAGTCTTCATAAGCTTTCATCAATATATAATAACTTGCTGCACCTCTGAAAAGAGCTTCCATTTGGATGATATCACCCAGGCCACATAATATAATGAATAATGTTACAACAAACAAGCAAATAACAGCAGACTTGACATCATTGGGATACATCACAATGCTCAAGGGTCTTGGCCTTGAGCATTGTAAACTTGGCCTTTAACCTCCACATCCAGGACAAAAAGGCTTTTGCACTGGAACAAAACCGCTCCTCGAAGACGTGTTTCAAAAATTCACTTTAGGCAAAGTTTATTAAATGTTAACTCACACGAACCTGGCAGCAACACATCTTTATCTTTTCTAAATGAAAATGTTATTCGAAATAATAACCTTGACCAGATGAACAACACAAGGATAGACATGAGACTGCTTATATTCTTTCAAATTAATTCTGCTTTTCATTCTTCCAAATAAATAATATAAATGGCCTATTTGAGGTATTGATATCTACCAAAGTAGTTGAAGGGGATTCTACGAGTCAAAACAAACATTGTAAACATTAATCATGGTACATGTTGATGGGGAAATCCACGATCCATATGTTAGATAGATAAGTATGTCGGATAGTCTACACAGAGTGAATGCAAGGTAAGCAGAAGTAACTGGATAAGGTCCACTTACTGAAAATGAAGAGGAAGCCCTTAAGCTGACGCAGGGCAAAAGTAATGAAACTACATAATTAATAGTACTGCATTACACCAACCTTACCACTGTATGTGAGTGTGAGTGTTGGTGTGTGTGTGGGTGTGTGGGTGGCTGTGGGGGGGGGGGTGTGTGTTGTGTGTGGGGGTCGGGGGTGTGTTACATTGTGTTTTCGACACTGGTGGGGGACACTTGTAACTGAATACACACCGTGCTCCTGGGGACTTTGTCTCCCGGGTCCCATGGGAAACAGCTTAGAAACCATTGCACGTGAATTTGTTTTGTTGTGAAACTGTCAAAAATGTCAGTAATAATTTTCAGTGATGTACTGGCTCTTAGGTGTAAGTTGGTTTCTGGTTCTACAGGAAGTAAAAACCATGTACGCCTATGAGTCAGTCAGGATCGTAAACCTACTTTGGTTGTGTGGTGTGTGTGTGTGTGTGTGTTGGGTGTGTGGGTGTGTGTGGGTTAGTGGGTATGTGTAGGGGTGTGTGTGGTAGAGAGAGTGCTAATGGCCTAATCTAATATCTCAATGCTAATTCCAGAAATGTGGATATGTATAATGTTGCCTCAACTCTAGGACTGTTCTTAATCGAAGCTGTGTTAAAATTGACATACACGGCAAAACAGGGATGACGGAAGTGACTGTAGGGCAGTTACGGCGAAACCTGGCAGCCTGTTGTGAAAGCGTTGTGATTTTCTTGATGATAATATTGACCAAACAACAGGTTGGTGCGGAAGCTAGCTGCAACACGATCGCTGGGTGCTAGCGCTAAATATGCGGCTTTGCATGCAATTATTTGTCTGTGTCTCGGAACTGCTTTGTGTGTCCAATTATGAAAGCACAATAATAGCGTATCCGCTACGCTTTCTCTGCGTATGTTTTTGCTTTCTGGCCCGAGTGGGGTTGGAGCGCTACTGCCGGATAACACATTCTAGCCTGGTTTTGGGGTGCCGTCAAATTTCATTTAGACCCGTGTCTTTTGATTTACCTTCTGCTATGACAGTAGATTACACCTCGACACTTCGGCTAAACAACAGCGGGGGCTAGATTGCACTACCAGCCAATGAAATATTGATGAATGAAGACGGCTACGCGGAAGCGGAAGTCAAGACCGGCATAAAGAAGGAGCGCAGGTTAGGTGGAGGTGTGTAACGGTGTTAGTGAAAATCAGCACACCAGAACAAACGGGCGGGTTGGTGGGGCTGGCGGGTGCGGTGCCAGGGCCTCATTTTGTTCATATTATAGTTTTCTCTCTCCTACCAAAACACACATTAACTTGATGTGGTAAACATGACAGAGGTGCACAGCAGTTTGCTGTAGTTTGTATGGAGGACTTCCACACAGCTTGGTTTCAGCCGTGAGTGCTCAACGTTGGTTCCAATACCAGTGATTCATGAGTCTACCGCTCACAGTGCGATGAAACTGCATTCATGGCTAGCCTTTGCTGGCAGATAACTTCCTTCATGATAATGTCATCCTTTGCAGTGGTCAAAACAGGCATCAATGGCTTTGAGAGCTGCTTGTATCCCAGCACCCGGCTCCTCAGTTAAATTAGTCTAAGAGAGAGGCGCGCTTCTAATGACTGCTTTAATTGGGAGTTCCCTTGGTTACGTACATTGAAAAAGGGGTTGTTCTTTACCTTCTTCAGGTACATTGTAGCTAAAACACAACCTGTAAAGGAAGGTGTTCGGGTTCAATGGGATTTTTTATCGTAGAGTTGAGTACCTGTTCTTGTGTTTACCAAAGACACGAACTGCTATTAAGTAGGGAGCAGTACTGACGGTAGCGAAAATGTGTGACTGAGAGGCTTCTGGGTTCATAGAATGGTGTAAGGATGATGCCAGATGGGGTGAGTGGTACGGCGGAGTTATGGGAACGGTGTGGTAGAACGGACCCTCTAGAAACTGGGTGGGGTCCGCCTAATAAATAAGGGGTTGGTTGAAAACATCTGGGGGAAGGCAAGATTCTGATGACTCGCTCAAATGATCTCACTTGTTTTGCTTCCTTGATGATCAGCATTTTTGAGTGAATCATTTGAATGAATGATTCAGTGATTCTAGTTTGCTGCACACTTGTTCTTTAGTTTGTAAATATAAACATATATGTGCTTATAATGGAAGTTTCAAATACTTTACTCTAGAGATTCCGATTCACCAGATTTGTGCTATGGTTTGCTGTTTTAATGAGTGGGAAAATGGGGATAGGAGGTGCGGTTTTTGTTGAATTGAAGAATTTCACACTTTAATATTGGTTAGCGTTCAACTCAAGAGCATCGGTTAAACGAGCTCCGAGTAGTCAGAGAGATGGACAATTTCGACAGTAATGTCATGCCTAGATTCCATTTTGGTCGATCAATAATAAACACACCGATGTACTCCAACTCCAAGAATTTTTCACTCACGAATGTTTTTTTTGCCCTTCACCTGAATATGCCAGTCACCCGTACGGTACTGGTAAAACACAAACACGACCTCATTAGACTGAGAAGCCCAAATTCCTCCGCCATCGAAGGGCGGGGCGACACTCTCTTACTGGTCTGTCGTTGTAGCAGTAATCCTAAAGTGTTACCTACTCCACGGGACGGAAAAGGTCAGTATTGAGACGCGAGCCGTCGCAAAGCCTGAGCGCAGACAGAGGGATGATCATTGCTATATGATTCGAAAGCGAGTGAGGGAAACCGATTCGGCAGGATTGTTAAGATTAGTAGTGGAAGTTTGGGTACGGGATATAAGGCACTGAGAGGAGAGGCGAGATTGAAGAGACTTAGATCGTGAGGAAACTTGCCAGCCTGCTAATGAAGTTGGCCGATTGCAGAGATATGATACAACCGGGGAAACCAGCAAACTGACATCCCTATTCACACACTTCCAAACAATTCACCACTTTTTTTTCACTTCTGGTACATGAATTAAAGAGTGTTTTTAGGTATTTTTTATTGTTATTTTTATTTTTTTGCTTGCAATTGCATTATTGACATACAACTTTTCCATCGGGAAACAAGAAAACCATTGGTTGTTACACATTGAATTTACTGTCTTAATAAGTGCCAGCACACATCGTGGCCAGCACATTTATCATCGGCTAAGACCTTAGTCCGAAGAAAAAATATTTGTGTTTCCCAAATTTTTTAACATAATCTATATATTTTATATAACCACTCTGAAAGCTAGAGGGCTGGAGACGGTGTAGAGTTTGGGGGCCCTAGCAGTGTTCCTGTGCACCATCCTCCCTCCCCCCCCGGTTCGAAATGTGTAAGAGCGTGGGTTTGCATTTTGCCCTAACAACGGGCTGCGCTTTCGAGTTTGTATTTCTAAAGTATCTAAAATCTATGGAATAAACACTAAAACTATTAAATTCCCCTTTTGAATAAATGGAGTAAAACTGGCCCAATACAAATATAATATGCATTTAGGAGTGACAAGTTGTAGAAACTTGTCAATTTGCCTTTGCGAACTAACTGAATGAAATACTTTTATGACCACAATTAAAAACTAAATACTTACTGACAACTGCAAATAAATATAATGACAGCTAAATATAATGTTTAAAAAAAATACAAACGCACGATAAAATGACTAAAAACTAAAATCTGACAATGAAACAAAAAAACAAAGCATTCAAAATAGTTGAAAATGCTAAAAAATTACATCATAAGTCTAAATAGTACTAAATAACACTTTTCTGAAAACTATCTACTGAAAAATACTTTTAGTTTAGTGCTCCCAAACACTGGAAAAGACAAAGTGAAAAATGGTTATAATTCTCTAGTTTATTCCCAATTGCATTGGCAAATCGGGGTCAATCATATTGTTAAAACACTGTATAACAATATCCTTGAGCAAATTCCACCGTTTATGTTCCCTCTGAGAGAACAGCGAGAGCTGTGTTTGTTACTGCAGCATATTTCATGTGAGTGAGCAAGAGTTTCAGTGTGTTCCTGGCCTACCAAAAGGTCAGTTTAATTCTCCTTGAGAAATCTGTGATTAATGTCCTCTTCCCTGTATTGGTTTTTCAGCGACCTTTCTGTCCTATTTTGGGAACTTACAAAATGAATCCTATATTTGCGGCCTATTAATAAAGAACAGTATCTTGCAACATGCATGTGCTTTGGTAAAGTTACTCATGCTCATAACTGTCGTTTTATCCATGGCACAATATCTTTCCTTTCTGGTGCATCAACGATTTTGGGTGCACTGATATTCGCAAGCAAGTGGGAACCCTGTCAAAAAACATTACCGATGAATGATGATAGTTAGAGGTTTGTGGGATGAAAAAATGACGTCAATAATCTGGTTAGTGTTCTCATGACACTCAATACTGTACAGTCTCAAAAAATATTTTTGCCACTGTTTCTGTGTTTCCAAGAACCGTTGCGTGAGCAATTCAAATAGTCTCGTCGTGCCTACTGTGGATTTCATGTACCATGTTCAATAATACATCAAATTCCTCTGAAATAGAGAAACATTCATGTAGTTCTAGTTTTCCATTCCGAAAGAAGATAGTTATTTTGGAATGCAACTATGAGCTGAAATCTCAGTTCTAACTGTTCCCTTTGTATTTATTGTGCTTTTCATTTTTTGCATATAACTTTATAATTCTGAATTGTATAAATACCATTATTTCTTATACCAAAATATTCTTCTATACAAGGTTTTTATGACATCTGTCAAGCACACTGCTTCTGAATCCACAGATATAGATATGTCTATTTATATAATGTATAAATATGCATAAAGAAACTGCTGCAGCAGTGAATCATTACAAAAGTATAAAATAGAGAAAATGTTCCCCATAAAAAACAACTTTTTTTGCTTTAAAATTATATTACAGAACTGTAAAAAAACACACACACACACACACAAAAAAAAAAAAAAGATTGCACACAAAGATAAAATTGGATCTGGAGTGCACTACGAGAACTCTCTAATAAACTGGCAAAGGGCAAGTAGTTTGCGCAACAGGCAACCCCCACATTTTTGTGCCCAATCATTCTCTGACTCTGTTGGTTCCATTACACACCACAGCTAGTTACTCACCAGATATTAAAATGTGAAAGAGATTTGTAATGCTCTAATGAACTAAACAAACATAATGGCTTCATAGAACTAAAATGACTGTAAACTGAAGTGGCATCTGTTTATTGATTTTCTGTGCTTGCAGAACTCGACGCTCAAACACGGCACGTCCAAATCCAGAGCACTTTACTCCACCGTGTGAAGCACTGCGTTTTGCCACAGGGGTGGTTGATTTGCGATTTCACTTTTTTAACGTTAGTTATAGTGTATGTTGCTGTTTGAGCATAAAACTATCTTCAAAATTACGAAGCTTACAGTCAATGCAACCTGATATATCGGCTTTTAAATTCTGGGCATTTAATCCTAGACAAAAAGGCCTGATAGGGGACTACAAACCAGTTCCTGTTCACCCCGGGTGTCGTGATATCAGAAACGCCATATAAAACCCCGCGCCTCAGGCTCGGTGGGTAAAAGTCGAGGAAAGTGGGGCGAGGCCGATGCTTGCGCTGAAGTAATAGAAAACTCGAGTGGTGCCCCGGTAAAATCTATTCAGGCAAGGATATGACATCGGGCGATCGTCTTCTAATATTCTAATGATATCACAAGTGTGCAAATAGCGTGTTCTAACATGGTCGTTTAAACGTGTTTCCCTCGGCGTCCTCCTGCTTTCACGGGGAGAGCTCATCCAGCGGGCGTGCAATTCTAATTTTCCCCTTTCGGCAGGCACAGATCTCAGAGAGTCAATCTGATCAACGAGTAATAAGCTCATTCAGTCTCTCAGCTCCAACATATTAACTCTTCCAATTTACACTATTTCACCTAGCTTATAGGAAGCGTTATACATGGACGGCGTGCAGATTGCCACATCCTGTGTTAAGCTTTAATAAGGATAATACCGTATATCAAAAGGTAACAAATAGCTGTAGCATTTACAAATAACATCGTATCTAAAAGTATGAGACAACAACCAACAAAAAACATAGGCCTACCATTAAAAACAGTGCTTTCACAGGTTCTGCACGATCCTCATCACTAATATTCTCTGGGTCTCAATCTGGTTCAAACTGAGTGAAGAGGATAGATCCGCACAGGGCCGCTGCGTGTGTGTTCAAACGACTACCAAGATGCACATGTCGCTGATGTGTATGGGCGACAATTAGACATGACACTAGAGGCATTAGGCCATCACAACGCCTCGGCGTCTCGACGATATAATGACGACTGTACTCACACCTTAACCTGAAAATCAGCAGCCCCTTTGACTCCTATTTCTGAGGGAGGCTGCTGTATCAAAAAGCAGAAAAATGACATTCCCTTTCTCTTCAGAGAAATGGTACATAGGCGTTGTGAATCAAGGTAACATATTATTGTGAAAATCATGTGTTTGCTTTTAACACTGAAAACATAACAATCCTTAGCCGCAATTCGATTCGCCCCATCAACACAATCAAGCCTACGACAAAAAAAACATGAACCCCCAAACAACCAACCCCTTTAATATATTCCCGTAAAACTCTTTCCTAAACGAGTAGTTTTAAAAAAAATAAACTTGTACACTAGTAGCAACTGTTATTAGTAAACATCTCCGTTTGATATCCCAGCCTTGGTTCAGTTTTCCTTGGACTTATTACTTTCGTTTCCCCCTGATCATTTTCTGTTCTTCTGTTCTTCTTGTCGTTTCTCCGAAAACAAACAACCCAAAACCACCCCCCCGCGGGAAACCACACCGCACACTGCGTGAAAAAAAGAGCCCTCATCACCACACACCTTAGTACAGAATAGTAAGCCCCTGTAAAATAGAAATAAACCATAGATCTCACCTATTTGTTGCCATTTGGGCCATTTGGATATCTATCATATCGCAATCCATCAGTCTTGAAACATCCCTAGGCTGTTCTAATACCATCCATACGTTTAAGAATAGCAGAAAAACACTTTTTTCTTTTTTTTTTTTACACTTTCCATAAGCCCCCTCCACACAGCTCAATGGAAAGCCTTTTGGAACATGATTTCTGTATTGTGGGCATTAACAAACGAAATATCACACAAAGCACTTTTTGTTCTCACTTCAGCTGACTTCTCCTCGGATCAGCGGACATACAATGTCCTCGACAATGTGTCACAGCTGGTTCTATGGTGGGGGGATTGGGCCGGCTTGAGGGATTCACCAATTCACCCACTCACAAAAGCCTCGCACTCTCTCGGGTGTCCCACGGCCAACACCGTCAGCCACATTCACCCTAGGGGGGGTGCGAGACGTGTAAAACCACACTTCCACTTAATCCACTCGGCTGAACCTTTGACATTGCGAAAAGTAGAGCTGAATCTCCCCTTAACGTAAGGGCAAGCCCAACAATGCGCTCATGATAGTATTTGTAACGCAAAACCAAAGATAAGATATTACAAATTACAAGTGCACTTCACAATAGACATTTTCTGCATGTAAAATATTCGAAGTCTAATTATCTTCGGTGCGTGGACTTAAGCTGACATTTTAAGAACAAAGCGAAATCAATATGAGCAAAACTCACATGCCATAATAAACATGGATCCGGATTATCTTTTCCTCTTAACACTCATACATAACTAGGTCGTTTTGGGACAAGAGGAATCAGAAGATATGTATTAGTAAAATGTCCCTTAATACTAGTTACAGCACACGTAATCTAAGCTCTGGACCTTGTGGCTGTTCATCAGTTTCCAAATTAACCTTCTACACTATAACATCTTAGCGTAAAGGCGTGCGGTCACATTTATTTTTCCTCTAGGCCGAATTTCGCAGACAAAATGCAATCGTATCATTACCCGCACCAAACCCCGCACAATTGGTAGATTTTCGTGTGAGGGACACGTGTCCCCAACACTTCAACATAATAGCCTGAATTAGGATATTTAAAAGATTCATTTCCAAAAGCATAAACATAAAAAAACCAAACATTTGAAAAGTTGTAATTACGAAGGGTGTCACGTGCACATTTAGGTTGAAAATGTAAATGGTAATACAGTTCAATACAGAAAATGTTAAAAAATATTTGTTAAATACAATTTTATTTATCATGTTCTCTTATTTATTGATTTATTTTTTGTGTTTTTTTGTAAAGTCATAATTTTGTTATAATACTGTTTTTGCCAAAATTCAACTGCACATATTTATTGGAGTCTGGAAGCTTTAAGATTGTAAGGCACATTGTAATGCTTCCCTTTGTTTTTATTAGAGCACACAGGCTCGGAGCAGGAATTAATCAAGGACATGACTGTTGGAATTATAGTTGTGTGTGACCAAAGTGAGCACCATCAGTCTGCAAAGATGTAGTCCTGGTAATAAAAAAGAAATCTTGGTGATCTGTGGTTGTAACACGTTGTGTGGGGTTGTTTACTGCGTTAGACTATCAGGGACTTGTCACAGCACTTAAAGGCCAAATTATTTGGTTTTCATTTTTGCTTATGTTTTTTTATTGTTCAAGCAGTTATTTTCACATTAATTTACACTTATATAGTTTTCAGACAGTGCAGTGTTAATATGTGAATGTTTTAATAAACAAAAATGTTTAAATTATGGTTTATTTGTGCACTCGAAAATCTTAGGCGCTGGTATTCGTTAACAAAAACTTTTGTCGTGTTAACTAATGATTTGATGTATATTTACCTCATAATTTTAATACAACCATTAAACTTTTTTGTACATGGTGTTATACATAACAACTATTTGTAGTTGATGATTTAAATCACCGTTTTTTTACCCCTTTCTGGGGTTTTTATTTTAAGGTTTTTGATGGTCCTTGGAAGATAGTATATTTGTGGCGGATAAAAGACCAAAACCCTCTTCAATAAAATTTGGTTATACCAAGTTCCTTGCATCTCAGGAGCTCTGCTGGAACAGGTCGAGGTTGGCCTGTCTACTTAACATTCCTTAGCCTCTCTTCTGACTTGGCCTGTTTTTCGAGTGACACACGCCGCCCGAGCCACCAGTCGTAACTAGGGTCACGATGTCACCGCGCGAGCTGGAGGCATCCAAACAAGGACACTGGAGGCGGCCCATTTAAACCCGCACATTTTCGCTACATACGGGCTTAAAATATCATCTTGTGTGTGGTATTGTGGTGTCCAGAATTCGACGTATACAGCATCAAGATTAAGAATTTGAACTCTGTGGCATATCTGGCTTCCCCCTCCCAACAAAAAACCGACGAGACAGGCGGGTATAAACGCGATAAATAATCGCGTCCCGACTGACACGAAACGCTCGGCAAATTCTCATTCTGCAAGGAGCACACTTCGTATTGCAAAAAGGTGCGTATAAAGTATTGTCTTTGCTGATGTGTGCTTCTACAGCTTTCTTGCCAGATTGTTAAACTGGTCAAACTCTTTCATCTCACGATTGTCGTGTATGAAATAATGTCTGTGTTCATGTGTGTAAAACAACAAACTGACGGTTTATATATAATCATTTGTAATTGTATTTACATTGTTGTGATTAATTGTGGCTGTAACAATATTGTAGCTGTAAAAATAGTTTCCTGCTGAATTGAAATGTATATACATCTTCATCAAAACTAGATAGACACGGTGAGTTTGTCTACTATACAGTTAGATGATCCACCCATAGTAACCATGCCTTTGAGAGAGATGTAACTTCAGGTTCGGCCGAATCTGGTTTCGTGGTGAAATGAACCTTGTCGACATGTTCCGTGGTATTGGACCGTGCTCAGCCAATGGCATGGGAGGGCATGTTATCTGGGCTCGTTGGTCAAAAGGAGACGGACTCAGTGGGCGTTAGCTCGGAGGTGGGCGAACGAATTGGTGGTGACTGCGTGGAGTTCTGCCTGTATCGGTCAATTTTTTCTTACGAAGTCACATACGGTTTCGATGAAAAATCACAGCTAGGTTAGCACAGAGGCTGTGTCATTTTACTGTGGACAATTGAAGACGTTTTGACACTTAAGTGGTATTACATTAGCGCCTAACCACTCCTTTATCATTAAAAGAAAGCAGAAATTTCAGTTTTGACATATGGGACTTTGCGTAAATTGAATATGATGACTTAAGCCTCGAATTCTTTACAACAAAACTGCACATTCAATGTGACAGTTTAGAAGAAGCTTAGGATTTTATATTTTAGATTTTATATAACAGTTCAATAAAAAATAGGTTCATATTAAGTAACTTACATTATTTACAAAATATCTGCTCCGCCATCAAAAACGGCCCCAGAGTCAAAGCGGAATAAACTGTCTCAAAGCAAAGTTTAGTTCCTGAATGAGCTTTTTTTTGAACGAATCGGTTGAGTGAATGTCATTCAAATACAGTAGATGACTTTCGTTCCTGAATGAATCCATGTTTGGGAGCAAATTGGTTGAATTAATTGTTTAATGATTCACTCAAAAAGCCACCAAGTAACCATGTAACATCCAGAATGGTATGGTTGAAATAACTTAAATATCCAACCTAACTTAAGTTAAATATAACATATTAAGACTAATATGTTATTTTCTACTTACAGGTCATCAGGAACAGATGTTTGAAATAAGTTTCTCATCATTTCATTTCATTTCACACCTCAATCAGAAAAACAAGACAGTCATTAATTGTTCAAAGTGACTTGTTTCCCTGTTGAGCCACTCTCTTTTTGACTTTCTGTCGGTGAATAATTTGCAGTTTATTAGCAGCTTGTTTACATGTGTATGACACATGAAAAAAAAAAACTCTTTCTACACCAGGGACGGACAATCTAAAATAGTTTTACAGCACAATTATTTTCTGTATAATTGGTTTACTTGGAAAAAAAAGAAGCTGTTACATGTATACTTGGAAAAGTTGTCAAGTTGTTGCCAATACCAAGAAATCTTGATGTTCACTGTCAAACATTTCCGTGACAGTGGAAGGAGGTTCGAAGTCTATGGTTTTATAGTTAATTGACTGAGACAGTCAGCCATTGCTTTAGAACAAAAACAAAATTTTATAGTCAAATATATTTTTTTACAGTTTGCATGCAGCCAACTGAACCTCAAGAGACATGTTTGAGTAGATACAAAGATAAAACAGATGCTTATGTGCAAACTAATAGCAAAAATACAGGATTCATATGGCAAGCCGTTTTGACTTTTATTAATTCTCAGGATATGAATTCTTGATATAAACAATTAAATTTTGATTGCAAGGAATGGCAACCCCCGATGTTCCATTTAACATATGAGAAATACAATTACCGATATCAAGAAATTATAGTTTTTCTAACTGAAAATATAATTCCCTGATATCAAGAATTAGCATTCTAACCTATTGAAAATGAATTGATTTGATGATCACTCCTGACCATGTTTACTATGAAAAATTAATTGCTTGATATACAAACAGCAATTGGTACTCCATTAGAATCTCATTCCATAGAAATCTCATAATCTTCCCTCTGACAAACGCAAGAATTAACATTATTACCCTACGTAAAAATGGAATGTTGATATCCACACGCAATTCATAACCTGAGAATGAAGAAAAGGTAAAATTCGTGCCATAGATGACATATTCAGACCCACCATTCTTAGCGTGAAATGAGAACATTTAAAAATTTCACATTGTTGAGCCTTGCCCTTCGGGGGTACGGGAAAAGTTATAATCAGTAAATTTAATGTGTTTAACAACAACAATCCCCCCCCCAATGGTAGAAACAATATTTTTGGGGCCTCTTAGCGTTTCAGAGTTTTATCAGATATAATAAAATCACCCTTCAGCTGACCAGAGTAACTGTCATTAATAAAGAAATTCTAAAAGCCCATCTGTTCTTTCTGGAGGTACCGTTTACCCATGCCTCAATATAATATAATAGTGATATAATGAAACTACAGTACTAAAAATTTCTTTTTTTTTGTTTGTTTG
>JADLZN010002852.1:0-17784 GCA_018155175.1 Sinocyclocheilus anophthalmus
GGTCGAGCCCCCTGGGCGTCGGAGGACCAGGCGTGGGTTCCCACGCCAAGATTGTTACTAGCTGGTTCCGCTAGATGGAACGTGCTGCGGGTCGAGTCCCCTTCTCGTGAGAACTGGGCGTGTTGCTCCCCCAGCTGATAACTGCTAGCCGTTCCACCAATGAACGTGCTGTAGGTCGAGCTCCCGCTGGATGGATGTCTGCTCCCTCAGCTACAGGTGCGCGGCTAGCCACGCCAGCGTGATAGCCATAGGTGAGACTGATGACTACTCAGAGATCCATCTATAGGCTGCCCTCCAGAAGTACCACGAGAACCCCCTAGAACGGTTGTAACTATCTACATATGGACATTCTAAAATCCACATAGTGGTAAGTGTGCACATTATACTTTGCCCACTTTTCTAAAATTCAACGAAAGTGGTAAGTGCGCACGTTCTACTTTGCTCACTTCTCTAAAATCCTATATGGTAATAGTTACGCTCTCAGCTTCTTTCTCTTTTTCTGAGTGGTCTAAAACCCTGGTTCCGTCTGGGACCCACTCCTCATGGTGTCCTCGAATACCTGCTCTGACAGGGTTTTTCCACTAGAGGCCTGTTGAGACAGGTCCTTCTGCAAGTGAGGTAGCCCCGGGTGACAGGCCAAGACTAGTAATTGATACAATAAGTAGGCTCTTGGTCGTATTCCCATAAAGGAATCCTTCATGATTCTAGGCCCTGCCGCCACCTCCGAGGAGGCTTTTTATGGAACAGCTGGTACGGGGGCCCCTGCCGTCCCACAGTTCTGGGCACCGAGCCAGCCGCCCCCATTACACCAGAGGTCAATCTCAAGAGACTGATTCCCGTGGTAGACTACTGGTAGCCTGGGTCGACTACCAATCTTGTCCCAGTGGGACCTGCACACTGCGAGGCTCTAGTAATGTCCCTTGGCGCCCTAGGCTTCTGGCCGCATGGATTAATGGCACTGACACCGTCTAGTCCAGGACTGGGTCACTCCCATATAGCGAAATGTGTGTGGTAACTTAGTTGGCTCGCCATGGTTCGGGCTTGCACTCCCCTCAGCATGGCGGCGTGGGTATACCGTTCCCCATAGCGACCCTAGAGGACGCAGTTCGAAGTTCCACGAAAGGGAACGTCTCGGGTTACGTATGTAACCCTGGTTCACGGGGAGGGGGAACGAGACACTGTGTCCTCTAGTTTTTGTGCCATGCTGCGGACACAATCTTCAGACGAAGAAGTGATGATGTGCGCTACCGGCGCCTATTTTGTACTAGTTGCGACGGTAGTGACGTCATGGCTGTCGCCGGCCAAACAAGTTGGTGTTTTTTCAATGTCGGCTTCAGACACGGGTCACGACGAGCGTTCCCCCATAGCGAACCCCTAGAGGGGAACGCAGTGTCCGGTCCCCCAGTGACCATGGTTACAAATAAAAGGTAACCCGAGACGTTCTCCCCCATATTGTGGAATTTTTTCTCTAATTTCAAAAATTGTTATTTGAAACTTAAAGTATAGACCTTTTACTTGCATTTTATTCCTATTATGCCATCAAAAAAAAAAAAAATTTTTTTTTTTTAATTTACACTTTTGTAAATTTAATTTGCTGCAGACACCAAAATGGGACATCTCTTCTTTGACCCTTAAGCTTGTTTCCTCCATGGGACAAAAACAAAATAATAATAAAAGGTAATTGCTATTTTTGATCTCACTTTTTTTCCCTTGCAATTCTGTTTTTATCTCGGAATTTTTCACAAAATTAGAAGATACAAACTCAGAACTGCGAGAAGTAAAACACAATTCTAAGGGGGAAAAAATATATAATTGGGACACGTTAATTCAAAATTCTGACAATTTCTCTCTTCTTTTTTTTCCGCAATTCTGTTTTTTGTTCTTTTCAGAATTAAAATGTATGATTTTTTGTCACGCTGGTGAGTTTCTCACAATGTTCTCAAAATTACAAGTTTATACTTTGTATTGCGAGTTACAAATTCACAATTGCAAAGTAATACCTCAAAGTCAGAATTGATAGTTAGAAAAAAGTTAAAAATGTGAAATAAGTCGCCATTAACTTTTTTATTGTTTTATCCCATGGTGGAAATTGGCTTTTTCATATAGTTTTATCATCTCAGTGTCTACAAACTATCACACAGAAAACTACTGTACACTTATAAATCCTAGAAAATATCCTGAGTAGAAACTCTACACTAGAGGACAGAAAATACGTACTATTTCTCATACTGTACATAATCAGAAAACACATTTATTTTAATGGAGATCTATTTGATTTCAATCAGATTGGAGTTTACTATACTTACCTTGTCCCCGCATGACTAGTAAAACCTTTCACTTATGGCTTCTAAGGCTTGTTTTTCTCATGCTACATTATCCATCATTCTGTACTTAACTGTCCTCATATTGTATATTTTCTCGGAGCAGAAAAACTCATCACAATATGGACACCTTCATCGTCCAGTCAGGTAACATCCAAGCAGCTTTATGGTGGTTTGACAATCTGGTCATGAAATGTAAATGCTTTAAAGGAGTGTCGTCACATGTGGTTGCTGCAAGCCAGCCGGACGCTCCTTCGTCGAATCCACCGGCTGCCCGTTTCGCAAGACCGCCCCCCGCCCACCCTCCTCCGCACTCATACTCTAGGCCGCCGGCTCACTTTAGCCTCCGCCCTCCGCCTCATCCTCCAGGCCCGTTGGTTTTTTCCGCTGTTTGTCGTGTGTGAAAGCGAAACTACTTTGTTTGGCCTTCCAAAAGAGGACACGAGTAGAAATCAGTGGTTAAGTTGTATTTACAACACTGTTCCACAACAGTTTAACCCAAATATTCAGATGTGTGCAGCGCATTTTATGGAGGACTGTTTCCTGATCCTGTAGAGTAGACTACAATGCCGGCTGACTCAAAGACTGTAAGTACGTCTTCATATTTAAAGAATTTGCCACTGAAGATTCAAACGCGAGTTTTTTGGGCAGTAGAGTAGCACTTGCTGTTTGTCATTCCTCCGATCACAAATACAGACATGGTTATATATTTTCGCAGCGCGATGCAACGCAACGCGTAAAAAGACAGTATACGTCATTATAATCCATAATTATGTCCCCACTGGATGCAACAAATGCCTCATTTATAATGGGTTTTAATGTTTTTGTCCTCTTCGCTCTGGCCGGGACACGGCATCACAATATGGTAAGGGGTGTAACATTTCCGTATTCGGCCAATCACAACACACTGGATAGCTGGCCAATCAGAGCACACCTTGCTTTTCAGCCGTGGACTTTGTAAAAATCGCCCACGTTCAGAAAGGCAGGGCATAGAGTAAACCATTACTGTCAGGTATGTGGAAATCATTTTTTTAAACTGCATAACACATTTCATTACACCAAATACACAAAATAATGTTCTTTTTAGCAGCATCATATGACCCCTTTAAGAAATAATAAACTCTGGCTGTCTTCTATTTCAAGGATATGTTAGAATATCTAAATTAAAGTGTGTATATGCTGCACGGAACCAACATATTTAAAGGTAACTCCAGAGGTTTGTTCTTATATTATGCATGTACAGTCGCAGAAGCTAGAACATACTGCACACAACTTTGATGTCTCTACATAAAAGCTATACAGTTACACACAAACAATGAAAGGGTTAGCTGGTATATATTAAAAAGAAAACAATAATAATAATAATACATTTCTGGCATCCTTTACTCACTCGTGTCTTTGACATATGGATGACTTCTTTCCGTGAAGCAGATGTTTACAGTTGCTTTTTTCCACACAACGCAGGTGGACGCGGACATATGACGACAAGCTCCAAAAGGACCTAAAAAAGTACCATAAAACCGACATAAATGTAATCTATGTGACTCCGTGCGCTACATCCCAAGTCATATGACACCACTGTGTAAGGCCACTCCAAACTGTTTTATTTGGAAGTGTTGCGGCCTGCATTCCATATAAAGACAAAAAGGAAGATACATAAAGGTAATGGACTATAATAAATAAATAAATATAATCTAAATAATAATAGCTGTGTGTATATATGGCTGTATGTGTTTATATTATGTTGGATTGTCTTTTTCTTTTTTACATTCTTATATTTTCATTTTTACTTTCTGTGTGACGTTTGTCACTTCAGTTAATGTTACTATTTATGTTGCATTTCTGTGAACGCATATACAATCCATTATTTGAATTAATCTCTATAATTAAAAAAAAGAAAAGAAATAAAGAAACCTAGCCATACATTTCAATTTTGTCTTTCTCACTACAATAAATTGTTATGTGCGCTATCTCTTTGAGACTAAGCCGGTTCACGTGATCCCCAAATCTGTGTATGTGTTTTATTCCCTTCTCTGACTCCCAGGCTTATTAGTTTCTTTGAGGTCTATTTAAATCATGCAACATGGCTTAACGTGAGACCATTAATCTCCTTTTAAATTGAACCTCTTTCCAAATGACCTGGGTCATCGCCAAGAGCTTTAGATGAAAAGATTGGAACTTGTCAATACTGGAGACAGAAAGTTCATGTCATTTCCTGATAAGTTCACAGTGAGGATGTTGTAAATCCCGGCAAACAGTGAAACAAACTTTGACCCCTCTTCTTGAGGATGAGGAAGACGAACACAGAATGGAGTAGCAGTGGGAGAAATGAAATGTCAGTATGCCCATGTCTCTAAATCTGCTGAGTCAAATGTCAAAGAATACGTGAGGAAAACTCACAGATTATCTAGCGCTCGCTCACAGCAACATAATGTGCTTCACCTTAAACTGTGCATTGTGACATAGACCTACATATAGTGAACACTGGGGAAAACTGAGCTAAATGACATAATTGTCAAATTTACTGAGTTTGGTGGAGTGGGTACGAAATTCCACGAAAAGGGCAGATGCTTTACGGCAGCAACAAATGCAAGAGTACAGCTATCCACTTACGACAGCGAATTCCATTCCTGTAGGGGGCTCAAAGTACATTTGCTTTAAGGATTTTATTTTAAAAATGATGAGGCAGTGCAACATATTTAATTTGTTTTAAAATATTAAATATTTTAATGATTGTGTACTACATCGTATCCTAGTGAACCAAAACTGTCATAGTGTTAAACACCATAAAGTTGATCATGCATTATTATTATTATTATTGCATATTTATGGCAGATCAGGGGACACAAATGATCAAAGCAAGAACGTTTTGAAGGCAATTTTTATTTCAATGCATATGCCAAAAAAAAACATGTATTGCGATTGATATTTCAAACACTTTCTTCAGTTCTTCTGATGAGCGAATGAGGAACAGTAAATCATATGCTTCAAAACTATAAACACTCTGAAGTTGCACTTCAAGCTTGCTTCACTATGATGAAGTTGAACAAAGAGAGAAGAGAGACAGAAAGAGACCAACAGATGGACTTTTTTTCAATCTAAGAATTGCAACTGAGACACTTGAGAAATTTTGTAAATAAACATTAAAATGTCACAGACAAAAATAAATAGCCAAGACAGAAGCAGCAGAGACATATACAATATTAAATAAGACCTCCCAAGATCACTTAAAATTAACTAACAGACATGAAAGTTTGATATTAATGGCTGTTTAAAAGCCAGTAAATCAATTGTCTGAGCATTAGAATGAGATACATTCAGACTACATTATCAACCCCACTGTGGAACTGTGGAGAGACGGTCGCTGTCTGAGGTGCTGAAAGAGTTTAAATACAGAAATATAGTAAAACAGTAATATTAAGTTCTATAGCAATTGTATTTATTTATTTTTTTTTTGTAGTAATTTTCCAGCAGTCATCTCTCCCGTTTCACACGATCCTCAGAAATCATTCTAATATGCTGAATCTTAATTATTCTAAACATTTTCGATGCGTGTGTGTTTGTACCATGTTATGATGACAACCACTTAACAGGAAAACAAAGAAATTAAAAAGAATATCTAGGGGGGAAATGTCTCTTAACATGATTTAACGGAATTATGCAAATGATCATAATTATTTTTATGAAACCGGTCCGATCGCCATAATTGTTGCAGGCCTCGTGACACCTTATAAACGCTGTGTGTTTAGGCCTTACCAAACACCAGGGTAATTATGCAGTGACTAAAACCAGTGATATTACAGACATGAGGCCATGACTCAGCCCTGATCCTGACCTCTGACTGAAACAGAGGACGACCTGCTGGCTAAATGTACATATGCACCGCTGCGCTGTGAAAAACAGCCTCTCTGCCAGAAAACCAACTTCAAACACTCCACTAAGGGTTTATTGATCTTTGCGGATTGCAGCCTCTTAGGAACACAAAGG
Organism: Sinocyclocheilus anophthalmus; assembly: GCA_018155175.1. Classification (NCBI taxonomy): domain Eukaryota; kingdom Metazoa; phylum Chordata; class Actinopteri; order Cypriniformes; family Cyprinidae; genus Sinocyclocheilus; species Sinocyclocheilus anophthalmus. Next base: position 6,309 of record JADLZN010002852.1, read on the forward strand.
AACTTTTAAAGTTAATCACAGAGGTTTAAGAAAGAAGAAAAGCAAGAGACACTTTGAATTAATTATCAAATAAAAGTCAAGTGTGAAATGTATAAATGCAATGAAAAAAGCTGCCTAGGTAATTAAAAATGCTGTGCATACTATTGCACAGCATAGAAAATTAATTTTCACCCACCATGAAAAGATACATTAATTTAACTTAATTATTAAAAATAAGTCATATCCACAGGTAAATTTGTGTCAAATATGAGTTTTTATATTTGACAAGGCATAAACATAGACCAGCATTTCCTGGAAGTTGTAACAAAAAATAGAATAGAATAGAATCTTCACCGAGAGTTTGATTTACAAGTGATCTGACCAATCATAAAGAAGAATCTACCATTTCGTCTGACAAACAAACCAGACAGGAGAGTAGATTAACGTTGGTGGACTTGAACTTGAAAAATGGTGTGGGTTGACATCTTTCTGTGGTTGAAACAAGATACCTTCCGATGTTCATTCATGTTTATTTCATGCTATTAAACTAGTAAAGAGGAAGCTATGAATGGTTTACCGTGTCGCTGAAACGGAGGGGCGACAGTATCTGTCACAACACATCAAGAGCCACAAAACTGTATTTATTATAATTTCTTTGAAAAAAACGTTTGTTTTATATTGAAAGCTTGAGAACTTTGTTTCATACCAGATTAACTCTTTGGTCTGTCTGTCGTGTATTGTCAGTGTCCTCTTTGCTCCGTGATGTATTTTTTACTGCGTGAGAGCGCCATGGCTTGCTGGACGTAGCAACAGTAACTAAGGAGGGTGGGTCTTTGCAAAGGGTCAATATTTTCCTGATAAATACTCAACTGATTTTAAAAATAATCAGGAAAGAACCCAGAACGTCACATTCACTCAAAGTCAGCATAAAATATAGAACATGGAAATAAGTTTGGCAGGACTTGATTGGATGAATGTAAATGGAGTGGATTTTGATTTCATGTGGACTTGAACTGCGGGATGTTATAGATATGTGTGCGGTTGACATGTGGACGTGTGCTCTGTGCGCCCAACATTTCTCAAATTCACTTTTCAATGTTTCATGAGACCACATAAAACCATTAACAGGTTGAGAGGTGTACACATCCACTGTATCTGTTTCAGAAGAAGTGAAGAACATCCACACTGATCAATGGAAACCAGAGGACGAGGAAAACGAGCCTGTGTTTATGGTGATACGTGAGCATGCCGTAAAACATACTATAGATTCCCCATGTGATCATCACCAACAACACTTAAGTGAACCTGATCAATATGATCTTCATATAGTGTGCAGTATATATGTTTCATATGTGTGTTCAGCTCCAAACTAAAGAAAGAACACATTTCTGAATGATTCAATGGATGAAGATGAATTCTTAGGATGCAGATACCATAACAACAAGTATTATTAATACAATTATTTAGAATAGATAATGTGTATAAAATCATGATATTATGATAACTCTATGAATATGTCCTTCAACACATGGTCTGAAAAAAAAAATTGGTTGGTCTTGGTCACTTTTCATTTCTTATATATAAGTACGACTCCATTTACCATTTAAGTACCATTTTATGTATATACTGTAAAAGAATTATAATAATATAATATATAATAATATAAATAATCATGAAAAAATGTCTCTCTCTAGGAAAAAAAAGCATAATAAAATAATTATAAAATAAAGAATTGTTTTATTACCCTTTTATACAATTAAAATCAATTCATTAAGTAAAATTACATAGAAATTAAAAATAAGACATTTTAATAAAATGCAGCGAAACCAGCAACATATATAGATTGGCCCCTTAGTTTCTTAATTTAAGAACCACTCAATTTACACTCAAAGTTCATTAAAATGTAAATATCATAATATAAAAAATCTACAGTAAGCCATCTCTCCTATTTATAATAAAAATAACCAATATAAAGGACATTATAAAATAAAAGATGCTTTGATTACATTACTTACAAATATAAAAATAAAGATAGAGAAAAACAATACACTTAATCTTAGAATTTAATTATCATTCAATAAAAGAAATTAGTATTACAAATTTTATTAAATGCATTTTAAACAAACTTAGCTAAATAGCCAACATATATATATATATATATATAGATAGATATAATAAGTATATTACTAATAGATGATAAATGTACACATTTTAACACGGCCTGAATGAACAGCAGGGAAAAAAATTCCCTTAGTGTTGAAGCCATGTTAAATGAACACAATGAAGCTAATGGGGAAACCAGATGCTGAGATTAAAGTTCCTTTATTAGGATGAACTCATTCAACATCCTCATAATGAACTTATCACAAGTGCATTTGATCTATTTCATGTTCATTTTTGTGTGGTAGATGTAGTATTCATATTTCACTCTGTCTTTCCCACTCACATATCACTGACTGTCTTTCTCTCCCCGACTCCTGAGAGAAGAGTAAAGCCCCATCTTAATGTGTTAGCACATGACACATGCCCCCATTACCCATAAGTCTGTGTGCAGACAGAAGTGGGTTCACCCTCAGTGCAGCCTGCTGCAAAATGCATATAGGAGCCTATATAGCACGTCTGAGGCAGCTGTGAGAGCAGCGTTTCCCCAGCACGTCTCCCCTGAGGACCGCAGAGAGAAGGGTGGACCTCTCATCTATCCGTTATTGGCACATTAACGCTCTTAGTGTGGCGCTTTGTGACCTCGCAGAGGTTCAGAAGCCTTTTCCAGAAAGCTCCAGTAGAAACTGAGTCTTCCCTGTGGAGCGGCGTGCTCCTCTGTGGGCCGCGAGGGACTTTTTAAGTCTGCTCATTGTGTTTTTCTGGCTGAGCACAAGCTCTCTACGGCAGCCTCCGCGCAGTTTTAGTCTTCAAGATCAGATGATGCCGCCCAATATCCCTAAAACAGAGAGAAAAATATGAAAACCATCAAAGCTGGATCATATAAACCAAATCAAACGGCAATTGTTGCCAGGCGGCCTGTGTCAAAGAGTGCAGCCTCAAGACTGTAGAAACCAATACGCTGATCTGAAGAGCCTATAATATAACATCCTAAAATGGGGTCTGTGGTCAACTGAGGGGTCCGTCTCATATAGCCAGGGGTCCACAATATTATAGACTTCAATCACTTTTTCAGAGGCCTAGATTCCATAAGTATATTTTACATTTGTTTTCTCTGTAGGCATTGAAAAAATCATCAGTAAAAAAAGATCTGTGTTAAATATTACATTGTGTTTAATATTATATTATTAGCTAAAAAAAGGTATTTGAAAATTTGAAATTAAAAGTTTAGAAGACTGTATACTTGATGATTCAAAACTCTATACCTATATAATACTGTATAGATCTAGAGAGAAGAGAAGAGAGAGAGAGAGAGTTTTGCATCAATACACACACACACCCACAATATTATAAAATTAATAAAAAAAATTGTTTTATTAAATTATTTAATCGTAGCTAAAAAAAAATAAAACAAATTTTTTTTAAAATTGCTAAAATGTAAACATCAATTATTAAATTTAAACTAACGAGCTAAACTTTTTAATAAAATGTAGCCAAAACAGCTAAAAGCGAAAGTAACATAGAAAAAAATAAAATAATTTAACCTTTTAAATTAAATCAAATAAAATACTAACTTAAACCTGTTAAACTCTTTAGGTTAATACCAAATAGATATAAATACATTTTCCAAATAAAAAAATGAAGCTGCCTTAATTAAAACAGTATAAACACTTTACAATATGAAAAAAGTATGAAAAATGTAAATTTTAATTGTAAATAATAAATTCAAATGTAGCTGAAACAGCCACAACAACCACAAAAACATATAAAAAAATGTATTAAGTAAACATATTAAATAAATAATAATAATAAACATGAACACTAACCAGTTTAAAACATTTGAAGTTAATTGCAAATCAGATGTAGCTGAAACAGACTGAGATATGGCTTGTAGAGGAGCACATACCATTACAGTAGTTCACAGCAGGCCTGTCTTGAAAGGTTTATGATGCTAAAAATCAATTTCTTGCTGGAGAAAATGTCTTGGGTTTTAAGCATCTGAGTACGCTATCAAAAAGAGCCTAGGTATTTTCCTGTGTGATTTTTTTGTTTGCTCATTTCTTGTGTACGTAGGACCAGGATGCAATCTGGAAAAAAACATTTATGCAGCCGTTTCTCTGGCCGTCGTTTCATCATTTCTCTAGCATGTTATATTGGTGGCGATGCAAACAAAACAGTTTCCCCCCCCCCCCCCCCTTTCCCCCGATTAAAAAACAACAACACAAATATTGATAAAAAAGTTCTTTGCTGAAACTCAGATGCTCCTAAGTACCTTACTTCTAGACAAAAGTAATAAATAGAAGACCTGCAGCTGATCTGTTCATTCTGTTTAGATGCATCCACTGATCAATTTCAGATGCATCCACATTTGCATAGACTAATGCATGGAATAGTGTAGCCCAAATCATCGTATGTTGAAAATACGTATGAAGGTATATGGCAGAGTGTTGTGGCAGAGGGTGGCACTCAGCGCAATAATCAGCCACAGAGAGCAGCCGTTCTGATAGGATTACTCTGTGAGATCTCTAACCGTCTCTCTCTCTCATGTCTTTATCCTCTCATGCCGTGGAAGCTGTTGTTTGACAGTCGCTGGAGGAAAGCATGTCTGCTCTCTCGAGGAAGGGATTTAACAGCGGACGCACTTAATAGAACTCTTGCTTTCCTCATCACTGTCAGGCGACTTCTGTTAGTTTACACATTAAACCCCTCATTTGTGTTCAAATGTCTCATAATGTTACAACAATACTAGAGAACACCTAGCATTTCCAGGGAAGGAGGAGTGTTTGTGTTCCCTGAACAGCAGATTACACTAGATATTCCTGCTAAAGAGTAGCATTATTTGTTGTAAGGGTGTTTACATAGATATGTTTCAAAACCCAGCGCGGCAAGTTTCCAAATGACATTATAACAGATGTTTAAGTGTTTTTATGCTAATAATTTATTTTAATTGCAGTTCTTTTCACTTTTTATGAATTTAGATAATGAATAATAATAATAAGAATAAAGAAGACTAATTAAATAACGAACCGCTATTTTTAAAATTAAATTAATACATTAAATCGCAACAAAAAAGCTAGTTTAATTGCAAACACATTTAGTAAATAAAGTTAATCCAAGATAACAATATCTGGCTTATATATATTATATAGTTATATATATATATATATTATATATATATCTATATAAGATAATATATATATATTATATATATACATACATCCATACATACGGTGCATCTCAATAAATTAGAATGCCATGGAAAAGTTAATTTATTTCAGTAAATCAACTCAAATTGTGAAACTCGTGTATTACATAAATTCAGTGCACACAGACGGAAGTAGTTTAAGTCTTTGGTTTCTTTTAATTGTGATGATTTTGGCTCAACATTTAACAAAAACCCACCAATTCCACCAAGTCTCAACAAATTAGAATACTTCATAAAGACCAATAAAAAAAACATTTTTCAGTGAATTGTTGGCCTTCTGGAAAGTATGTACATGTACTTAATACTTGGTAGGGGCTCCTTTTGCTTTAATTACTGCATCAGTGCGGCGTGGCATGGAGGTGATCAGTTTGTGGCACTGCTGAGGTGGTATGGAAGCCCAGGTTTCTTTGACAGTGGCCTTCAGCTCTTCTGCATTTCATTTTTGGTCTCTTGTTTCTCATTTTCCTCTTGACAATACCCCATAGTTTCTCTATGGGGTTCAGGTCTGGTGATTTTGCTGGCCAGTCAAGCACACCAACACCATGGCCATTTAACCAGCTTTTGGTGCTTTTGGCAGTGTGGGCAGGTGCCAAATTCTGCTGGAAAATTAAATCAGCATCTTCATAAAGCTTGTCAGCAGAAGGAAGCATGAAGTGCTCCAAGATTTCTTGGTAAGCGGGTGCAGTGACATTGGTTTTCAAAAAACACAATGGACCAACACCAGCAGATGACATTGCAAACCAAATCATCACAGACTGTGGAAACTAAACACTGGACTTCAAGCAACTTGGACTATGAGCTTCTCCACCTTTCCTCCAGACTCTAGGACCTTGGTTTCTAATTGAAATACAAAACTTGCTCTCATCTGTAAAGAGTACTTTGGACCACTGGGCAACAGTCCATTCTTCTTCTCCTTAGCTCAGGTAAGACGCCTCTGACGTTGTCTGTGGTTCAGGAGTGGCTTAAGAAGAGGAATACGACACCTGTAGCCAAATTCCTTAACACGTCTGTGTGTGGTGGCTCTTGATGCCTTGACCCCAGCCTCAGTCCATTCCTTGTGAAGTTCACTCAAATTCTTGAATTCGATTTTGCTTGACAATCCTCATAAGGCTACGGTTCTCTTGGTTGGTTGTGCATGTTTTTCTTCCACACTTTTTTCTTCCAGTCAACTTTCTGTTAACATGCGTGGATACAGCACTCTGTGAACAGCCAGCTTCTTTTGCAATGAATGTTGGGCAATGAGTGTCTTCTGGACAACTGTCAGATCAGAAGTCTTCCCCATGATTGTGTAACCTAGTGAACCAAACTGAGAAACCATTTTGAAGGCTCAGGAAACCTTTTGCAGGTGTTTTGAGGTTGCTTAGCTGATTGGCATGTCACCAGATTCTAATTTGTTGAGATAGTGAATTGGTGGGTTTGTGTTAAATGTGAGCCAAAATCATCACAATTAAAAAACCAAAGACTTAAACTACTTCAGTCTGTCTGCATTGATTTGATTTAATACACGCATTTCACAATTTGAGTTGAATTACTGAAATAAATGAACTTTTTTTCATGACATTCTAATTTATTGAGATGCACTGTATATAGTGTAACTGAAAGATTCAGACCCCTTAATTTTTCACTCTTTGTGTTGCAGCCATTTGCTATAATCATTTAAGTTAATTTTTTTCCTCTATAATGTACACACAGCACCCCATATTGACAGAAAAAACACAGCATTGTTGACATTTTTGCATATTTATTAAAAAAGAAAAACTGAAATTATCACATGGTCCTAAGTATTCAGACCCTTTGCTCAGTATTTAGTGGAAGCACCCTTTTGATCTAATACAGCCTTTTTGAGTCTTTTTGGGAAAGATGCAACAGTTTTTCACACCTGGATTTGGGGATCCTCTGCCATTCCTGCCGATCCTCTCCAGTTCTGTCAGGTTAGATAGTAAACGTTGGTGGACAGCCATTTAGGTCTCTCCAGAGATGCTCAATTGTGTTTAAGTCAGGGCTCTGGCTGGGCCTTTCAAGAACAGTCACAGAGTTGTTGTTAAGCCACTCCTTCGTTATTTTAGCTGTGTGCTTAGGGTCTTTGTCTTGTTGGAAGGTAAACCTTCGGCTCAGTCTGAGGTCTTGAGCACTCTGGAGAAGGTTTTCATCCGGGATATCCCTGTACTGGGCCGCATTCATCTTTCCCTCGATTGCAACCTGTCGTCCTGTCCCTGCAGCTGAAAACACCCCCACAGCATGATGCTGCCACCACCATGCTTTCACTGTTGGGACTGTATTGGACAGTTGATGAGCAGTGCCTGGTTTTCTCCATACATGCCGCTTAGAATTAAGGCCAAAAGTTCTATCCTGGTCTCATCAGACCAGAGAATCTTAATCACCATCTTGGAGTCCTTCAGGTGCTTTTTAGCAAACTCAATGAGGGCTTTCATGTGTCTTGCACTGAGGACAGGCTTCCGTCGGGCCACTCTGCCATAAAGTCCCGACTGGTGGAGGGCTGCAGTGATTGTTGACTTTCTACAACTTTCTCCCATGTCCTGACTGCATCTCTGGAGCTCAGCCGCAGTGATCTTTGGGTTCTTCTTAACCTCTCTCACCAAGGCTCTTCTTCCCCCGATAGCTCTGTTTGGCCGGACGGCCAGCTCTAGGAGGGTTCTGGTCATCCCAAACGTCTTCCATTTAAGAATTATGGAGGCCACTGTGCTCTTGGGAACCTTAAGTGCAGCAGATTTTTTTTGTAACCTTGGCCAGATCTGTGCCTTGACACAATTCTGTCTCTGATCTCTTCAGGCAGTTCCTTTGACCTCATGATTCTCATTTTCTCTGACATGCACTGTGAGCTGTAAGGTGTTATATAGACATGTGTGTGGCTTTCCTATTCAAGTCCAATCATTATAATCAAACAAAGCTGGACTCAAATGAAGGTGTAGATTCATCTCAAGGATGATCAGAAGAAATGGACAGCACCTTAGTTAAATATATGAGTGTCACAGCAAATGGTCTGAATACTTAGGACCATGTTATATTTCATTTTTTCTTTTTTAATAAATCTGCAAAAATGTCAACATTTCTGTGTTTTTCTGTCAATATGGGGTGCTGTGTGTACATAATGAGGAAAAAAAATTAACTTAAATGATTTTTAGCAAATGGCTGCAATATAACAAAGGTGAAAAATTTAAGGGGGTCTGAACTTTCCGTACCCACTGTATATATCTATATATATATAGATATTATAGTATATATATAGATATACTTATAGATATATATATATTATTATTCTAGGACACAAAGCATATACCACACTTTTTTTAATTGTTTTCTGGGAAAATAAGGTTGTGTTTAAGCAAAATGTAGTTTATTTATTTAAATTACTTGCCGTTCTTTTCATTTTTTTGTAGTATTGGACCGTTCAAATCATAGTTTTATAGTTTGTAATAGTTTGAAGTTTTAATATTGTCAAATGTTTTTTTGTTTTCTAATTTTTTTTAACATTTTTGTGTGTTTAACTTACATTGAAATAATCTATCTATTCTAGATATATATATATATATCATATATATATATAATATATAAAACGTTAAAGCTCACCTTCACCATGTCTAAGAAGAGCCATCATTGCTCATGGCTTTCAGGCCCACTATTGGATCTGAAAAAGAAAGAGAAACATTAAAACCTGAAAATGTAGATTAAAACCAAAACAAAAACAAAACCAAAAAGACACAAACAAACACAAGTTTACCACAAATCTGCAATGGTTTAAAAAGCTTATAGTAAGTCAGTATTAAACATTCATTTATTTAAAGCTATAGCACATACAAAAATATCTATCATTTTATCTCCTCCTTAAAAATAATTGGTGATAATAATGATTTGTTAAAGCAATATTACAGCTATTTATTAATCTTTTTACAATTTTACTTCTAATTTAAGTTCCTCAGCAAAACGTAAGCCAAGAACAGCTTTAAATGAACAGGTTTGTTTTGGTTTTATCCAGTTTAAGGGCTAGTTTAGATGAGATTAGACTGTGACGGGTTGTTTACCTTGTAGAACGAAGGCCTGTAAATACAGCTACCGCCATCCTCATCAGCTCTGAGGTCAGCTGGGGTCATTTAGAGGTCATGTGGGGGCGGGCTGTTTAGTGGACTATAGAGACGGTCATGTGACCAGAAGGGGGAAGAAAGAGCAAAAAACAGCAAGCAGAAATCCCCAAAAAAGAACCAAGGTCAAAAAAGTCACCGCTTACATTATTCAATCTTAAAATATCAAATATGACAATATGTGGAATTACTTTCCATGTGCAACAGTACTGTATCTATCGAGTCTAGCAAAGTTGCCATTAATAAAAGAGTGTGATTAAAGATATATTAGTGGATAATTAACTTCTACGAGAAAGTAGCTTTCATATGCTTTACCACAGAAGAGTCTCATGTGTTTTCAAGTGGAAAGAATTAGAACAGATAATAAGGTAAGTTTGTAATTGCAAATTTATTTCAAGCTGCTGGGTACGGTATATTACAAATAAATGTAATTGTGCCAGCTGCAATTCAATTGAATTCTACTGTCAAAATAGTTACATGCATCAGATTAATTTTTGAAAGAAATACTAGAAATTCAGAGGGGACAAATATACTTTTTGGTTTATTTTCACTTTTATGTGAGCTTAAAGGATTTATTGTTTTCCATTTTATTTTCCTCATCATAAGATACTGTACGCTACACTTTTGATGATAACACACAGCAGATGTTAGTTTAGATTATGAAGTTTTACCAAAGTAAACAAGGACAACATGTGCTCTCAAACACAACGATATTTTTTTCTTTCAAAAAGTTTATTTTATAATCAACTGAGACGAGAATTAAAGGGCTTACACAAGCTTACAAAGATTATAGCTCTTAACAGAAATGTATTAAACTGCCACCACCAGTACCACAATAATTTTCATTACTATCACTTTTTAAACTTCAGCATACATTTGATTAGGCTTTTAATAGTGTTATAAAACAGTACTAGTTAATCTTTAGTCAACAGTATTTGGTTTAGAAATGACCATAGCACTTTGCTGTGCACTTAGAATGCATTACAACAAGTTTTCATGGATACACAATGTGCCAAAAACCGCTGTCTTGCACAAGCAATGCTTCGGTTTAGTCTTTTCTTGTTTGTTAAATGCTCTGTCGCTATTTTTAATCCATCCGCGCTATATAACATACTAATGGAAAGCCAACATTAGTGCCGTATAAAGGCTTATATGGGCTATAATGCATTAGAATTGCACAGTGAAGTGTGCAGGGGTAACTCATATCTCAACTGAAATGATGAAATTGAATTGGGAATTTTAGTCAATTTAGGATTAACTGCCCAAAATGGTCAATTCAGACGCTCTTCAGAAGGTCTAAAAGTAGATCGCTCACTAGAAGAAAACACCTATTACCACAGAGCTCATTAAAGTGTTTAAAACGTCACGGAGGTGCGCAGCAGGTCGATCATCTGCTCGTGGGTCAGCGTCGCCACCGCCACCTTACAGATCTCCACCAGCCGGCTGCCCTGACGTAAACCAGCCTTCCAGGCGTATCCGAACGGCTCCACGTCAGCCACGATGCCCTCGAAGTTGACGTGGAAGCCGAGCTGACCGAGACCGTTCCTGCGCAAGGTCATCTCTATGGTCTCACAGCCACGCGTGACCATCTGGAGCAAGACAGAGAGACCGAGAGAGAAATCAGCCTCAATCTATTCCATATTATCAGTCACAAATACATCACATGACTTCAGAAAATTCATAATAACTATTTATAATTGCACTTTTTTCGTTTTTGAGTTTGAAGGATGGACATGAAGCAGCATGGACATTCTTCACACCTGGGTTTGGAAACATGACGATAGGTAAATAATGCCAGAATTATTTCTAGGTGAACTGTTCCTTTAAGTGTTTCCAATGAGAAGGACAGACGGTCACAGGGAGACGTCACAACATCCCCCGGCAACATATAAATCCCAGCGGGACGGATGCGTGACTGTATGTCCTCTCAATCTAAAGAGCCTTTCATATGGAAATAAAGACAAGGGCACTCCAGGGAAAAAGTTTTTTAGAAAGGAAATCTTGGAGATGCAATGAATCAGCGGAGAGAAAGAAACATCACAGCAATGATTCTTCTGTCCGATGGAAAAAGCTGAAAATATTTACCAAAAAAAAT